>BMAU01017387.1:0-65138 GCA_019973935.1 Trichonephila clavipes | reverse complement strand
ATGCATCTGACGCATTAACTTAAATGGCGGCGCTTTACGTTCGACTGCCATCCTCGCCAACTTTAGTAAGGCGCCGCTATATTGGGTTGATATGCTTTGATTTCTTCTTATTAGTCCTATCCATTGGCTTCAGAAATTATCCAAAAAATTGAATCTTGTACACCTCCCAGCTGGTTTTCCGTCATAGGTGTACAGCTTCCCTGACACCGATAATGGAGAAGCAGGCAAGGGCTTGTTGTTTCATTCTTCATTTTCCACCAAGTTGAGAAGCTTCTCTTTATGGTCTTCTACCTCGCTGAGACATTTCTTCTATTCTCTTTCATCAACCTGTCTCCTTTAACCTTTTTTATTTATTTCTCCATCTTGTTGATTTTCTCTGCGAGATATGTCTCTTCAGGTCTACCTGACATTTCTGCACTCTCTCCTTCCAACTCATCTTGGCCGCTTTCAAGGCATTGAGTGCCTTCCAACAGAGTCCTTCAATTGCTCATCCATCGCTCTTGTTATTGGCATAAAACCCCCACCCTAACACCAAACTGTTCGAGGATTTTTATGCAAAGACGATCACAAAAAATACAGGATTTAGCAGCAATACTTACAAGAGTAAATCCCCAAAGGTCTTCCTACCTTCAAATGCACTCAAACACAATTGTTAGTGTATAAAAAATACACGTATATAAAAGAAAAAGATTATTCACAGCACAGCCCAGCTAATTGCTGGTTGAAATCAGACTAACTGCTGCCCGGCAAGCATCTTTATTTTATAGCAGCAGAAACTTCCAGAAATATAACCGCTCGTAACAACAAAGAATGTGACGTTAGTGGACCTCTCCACAAATTTCTAGAAGAATCCAGAGGGTTCTGAACTCGCCAACATGGTCGCCAAAAATGGCGCCAAGAATAGCCATTATAACATAAGGGGCAGCATTACTTGTGGATAGTACAATTTAACATAAAATAAATATAACATAGAGTAATACATATGCATTAAACATCCAAATACAAATTATTTACGCCATTTACACAAAATTCGCAACAATATACATATCTGTAAACACCATCTCTTTCCTTAAAATCAGTTGTAGTCTTGTAAAACAAATCTCCCTGTTTTTATATCAGTTTCCTGACAACAATATTTTTTTGATTGTCGAGTGGCCCACAGATCACTGTTAATTTATTGATGTAGCCATGGATCATTGTAAATTTATTAATTTGGCCCTCGAGTGTGAAAGGTTACAGACTTTAAAGTATATCTTAAATGAGAAAAAAAATTTAAAGAGCACTTCTCTAAAAAAAAGCAGAATTTTGTAATTACTTCTTATAATAGAACTACTAATTAAATAGTTGGAATGGGATTTAAGATGTAATTTGCAAAGGAGTATGTTTTTTTTTTCTTTTTCTTCTTTCAAATAGGATTCTGGATAAAATATATAAGCTGCATAATTATTATATCTTACTTACTCTTAAGATAAATTTTGTAATAAAATTAAAAACTTATTAACTGGAATAAAACTGAAAATCAAGGGAAAAAATTAAAATTTACCGCAAGAGGAATTGTAGGATATCTAGATTGCAAATTTTTACTGTCTGGAAGCTCTTTTTCAAAAGTTGGGTCAGTAACTTCACATGAGGTCAAAGAAGTGTTTTGTTTTTCTTCCATTATGGAATTTTGTTTATTTGAAACACGGTTATAGGATTTCCATTCATCTGTAAAATATATAAAGAAATGTTAAGGATGCAACATGTAAAATGAAAAAAAAATAGATAAGATTTCCAAATTTTTTTAAGAAAAGAAAACATTTCAATAAAAAAGTTTCATTAAAAATAAAATAACTGGAAAAGGAGAAAATGACATGCATTGGCCCATCATTTCCTTTCAGTATTTTAGAGCAGAAACTATCAAAGTATAAATGTTTGAAAAAGAAAAATAATTTATTTGAAAATATATCAATGTTTTCAGATGTTTTAAATTCATTCCATAGATATGTTTGTAAGTAAAAATGCTTGTTGCTCAAATCAATTTTTCAAAATGAAATTAAAATAAGATTAATTTGTATTAGTCCTTAAAAAAAATTCAGTCCAATTTGTTATATATATAATGCTTTTATATAAATAAACAAATATTTTATACAAACAAAATAAAATGCATATATATAAAAGAGAATCTAAAGAAATAGATACTGGTAGAGCCAATTAACATAAGTAAATTTTTTCCCACTTCACTAGTTTTCTTTTTTGTTTGTACACTCATCCATTAGGCATTTGAATAATAAGTTGTCCTATAAACTAAGCTTCTAAAATCAGTTAAGCATGTGTGATAAATTAACACTGCTGCATAACCAATTGCTACTCTCTATCTTTCAAGGTGTTTTTTTTTTCAATCTATACACTCCCTTCTTTTGGGCTTCTTGTGGCCATGCTATTTAGGTACATGGTCACAGTGACACACGAAGGTCTTCTTTCCTTTTGCAAATTGAAATATTTATATGTGGAGTGTAGAAATTCACAGATGGTACTGATAAGCCCTGCCAGTGAACATAGTAAAGTGAAGGGATTAGCGAGTGGTAAGCCAACGAACAAGGTCAAATGCTTCTGCTGTTGGAATGTGAGAAATTGATAGCTGAAGGAAGGCAAACAAGTTGAGTTGAATTATTCCTCTTCCAATAAGAATTGTAGAATAGTGTATTGAGATGTATCTGTGAGAGAAACTATTCATGTCAAAATTTGTATGTTTAAATGTGTAGTATTTCATCCCTTAAATGTCAGTGTTTTCATCAAGAAATAGTTGTCATCCTTCTCTGCCCTTCGACACCAGCCCCAAACCCTACATTTATTATGGATACTTTGTAGCTTTAATGTAAATATGTCACAAAGTTTTTATATTAAGGAATGATAAAATTGTGACCTGAACAAGAGAAAATGAAGTAATATATATTACGCAGATATTTATTTTGTAACTTTTCCAGTAAATATATATATTGTTGCGTTTTCGGGGTTGAAATGATTGAAACGAAGAGCGGAATCCAAAACAATTTTATTCTTTGCCAAAACAGTCCTCCACAAATTGTAGAACAGTTCGAGAAAGTCACGTACAATCGATGAAAATACTGATACACAGATGCAATACTAACAAAAAACAATAGTAAACACTCAGCACAAAAAATAATAACTCAATAAAGCAATAACACACACACTATGCAATGCGTCTCTCAAGCAGAGAGGTATCACTTGCATGAAAGCTGGAGATCTGACTGACTAGCTAGCCGGCTCGGGCCCTTTATACCTTTCGGTCAGAAACCTCTGGCACTTGCCAGAATAATCTAGAAATAGAAAGGTCTAGAAAAATCCGGAAGGTATGAGAAAAGCTCAATACATAGTGTTACAATACGCGATAGGGTTGCCAGACAGGATTATTAGGAGCAGGGTTGCCATGGCCGCCAAGCTTATCGCCCACATTTGGCGACATATCGCCAAATTTGGCGCCAAAAATTAAGTCGCCAAATCCGTCGCCAACTTGGCGCTAGCTGCAATATTTGGCGAGTTTACCCATTTAAACCAATGTTAAAGCATGGGGGCTTCGCGGCAATGCAGTGGAAATGATATTACAGGTAAACAGGGGTTGAAATCACATTAGATACGACAAATTAAACTGTAAAAAATGAACACAAATGAGTAGAAACAATTAGAATAAGACTAAATTCGTAACATTGCCCCCCTCTCAAGAGCATTGCACGCCCCGGCAGTACAACCCCTTCATCAGACGTTAACATAATAATAAAGCAATTGATTAAAAACAATTAAATGAATATGCAATAATAAACATGTAATACATAGTACAAAATAAACACCTAATGTGGTACAAAATAAATACGTAATGCATAGTAGAAAATAAACACTTACAAAAACAACAAACAAAATTATTTACAAGATTATTTACACACTAACTTATTTATACAAGACCATGGTCAAAATAAATTACACGATAATTGACACACTAAGAATTATGGCCATAATATGGAGCAAGCCTGTCGTAATGAACGACTCCAGGCTTCGTCGTTGACTTACGGATCCGGTTACGACGTCGTTTATTATCTTTAAAATTGTATAAGGACCGTCCCAATGCGATTGTAGCTTAGGGAGAAAGTCCTTTGGTCGAGAGTCGGGTTGTAGAACCACACCTTGTCACCTTCCTTGAATTGATGTCCTGTGGCTTTTGTGTCGCATCGAGTCTCTTCATCTTCTCCGTCCTAGGTTGATCCGTTCGAGCTAAATTGTGTACTATCTTCAAACGTGTTGCCTGAGATTCTGCACGTACTCCTCAGGCATGAAGGTGTATCCGGAGGGGCGACCAAACAGCAGGTCACAAGGGAGACGAAGATCCCGCCAAAAAGCATCTGGGATGGTGAATATCCGGTAGTCTCGCGTAAGAACGCCAGCTGCGGTACGCTAGCAGAAAGAGAGAAACTTTCTGTCCCAGTCTTGTTGTTCTGAGACCATCAGTGAGAGGTTATTCAGGATGGTACGACAACTTCTCCACCATGCCATCTGACTGTGGATGCAAAGGTGTGGTCTTGGTCTTGTCATATCCGAGTAGTTCACAGACCCCCTTCAATACCAAGAGAGAGACGAAATTTCCTTCCCTGATCGGAATGAAGCTGGAAGAGGTACCTCATATCTCGATATCCAGTGCTGCACTACAGCCTCCGCCACGTGGGCTTCCTCCCTGACGAATGGTACACTGCCAGCTTTAAAGTGGAATTCATGACAAATAAAGTGGAAAGCTTATTACAGACAGTTCCTTGGGTAGAGGTAGGTCCCAGGGATGACTGGAAAGCTACATGCCTCAAAGGTGCTCCAACATTGTGCGATGCAGCTTCCTCAGCTACGCATCTTGGCCCCTTCCGAGCTGAACAGGCATCACAGGACTTGTACCACTGTTCCACGTCAGCTCTCACTTTTACCCCAGAAGACCGCTCTCGAACTTCGGTGCAAAGTTTTCATGACACCTAAATGACCTCCTGTTGGGCTGCCATGCAATTTTTGAGTACCTCTGGGATACGAGATGGGAAGTACTAATTGCCACCTGAATGTCTTTCCATCCTCGATTCGAATTTCGGTATAGAACACCATTCCTGAGATGTAGAGAATTCCAGAGGGCCCAATACCCTGCTTAGTTGTAGGACTATAAGCCGAGATGTCCTGCCATCTTGGTTTATTGCTGGAAGACTCCATAAACTCTATAAGGGGTTTAATATCAGGATCCATCTGGTCTTCTCGAACTTTCTCACAGTACCCAGGGATCGGGTGGCGTCGCTGTTGAAGTTGTTATCTGGCGTATAGCATAGCCATATTTGGTCTCTACCTGGAACAATGACGACAATTTTCTGGGCATGGTCTTCTTTGAAAGGGCATCAGCATTTCCATGCGAGAGCCTTTACGATGTCTGATGTCAAAGTAATACTCGTTGAGCAGATTTGTATCCATCTGGCTAGCCTGGCCTTCAAAGTATTTCTAAAATTCATTAGCCAGGTTAAAGAGGCATGATCGTACGTGAAGAAATTTTTGGCCATAGAGATAGTGATGCGGAAATGCTCGATGGCTTTTTCACAATAGCCAGTAGCTCTTTTCGAGTGACACAATAATTTCTTTCCGGTTTCGATAAACACTTACCCAATAAGCTCGCATCCGCCTCCTGGCCATCTATTTCCTGAGATAATACTGCTCCGACACTCTCATTACTGGCATCAGTGTCCAGATAAATGGCTGTCCGGTTTGTGGATATATTAAGATCGGTGAAGACGTCAAAGCTTCTTTAAGCTGGAGGAAGGAATCTTCACATTCTTTTGTCCACTGAAACTTTTGTTTACTTTCTGTTAGCTTCTGTGCAGTGGATGCGATGTTGAGAAACCTTTTCACAAAACTTTCATAATAAGTACATAGTCCCAGGAAGCTTCGCAGATACTCACGGAGGTTTCAGGCGTTTCCAATTCTTTACGGCGGACACTTTTTCGGGTCGGGTACGAACACCTTCTGCAGAGATGATGTGTCCCAGATAATTGACTTCCCCTTTCTGAAGAACTTGCATTTCAAGGGGCTTAGCTTCCAAGTTAGCGCTAATTTTGATAACACACCTTCCGGTATTTGAAGATGTTCTTCAAACGCGTTTACCCTCCTATTATGATGTCATCCAGGTAAATAAGGCAAGCTTCAAAAGTCAGACCCTTTAGCACGGTCTCCATCAGGCGCTCGAAAGTAGCTGGCGCATTGCAGAGCCCGAATGGCATGACCTTGAACTGCCATAGTCCTTGGCCGAAGTGAATGCTGTTTCTCTATCTTCGGGATGGATCTCCACTTGCCAGTATCCGCTCTTTAAATCTAAAGTCGAGAACCATTTATGACCGGAAAGGGTATCCAGGGTGTCATCTATCCTTGGAAGAGGGTAGCTGTCCTTCTTGGTGACGCGTTAAGTTTCGATAGTCCACGCATAAAATCTTGGAGCCATCTTTCTTGAACCAAGACGATTGGAGATGCCCACGGGACTCGAGGGGCGGTTCTATGATGCTCATTTTCCTGCATCTCTCGTAGTAGTGTTCCGACCTCTTCCCTCTGTTTAGCAAACGGCAAGCGTCTTGGGTGCTACTTTCGGCGGATGGTCTGCTGTATCAATTCTGTGTTGTGGTCACTGTAGTATGGCCAATATCGCTACTGTTTCTAGAAAACACGCCTTCAAATTCTTGGAACAGTCTTTCTGCGGAGCTTTTCTGTTCGGGGACAATTCAGCATTTTCTAGAAGGTCGGGGTCAACTGTTGAGGCGAGTTGGATAGAGCAAAGCCGAACTTTTGCAGACACATTACTGACTGCAGGTTGCCAACACTTCACCTTTCTGGAACACTCTAGATTTTTCAGTTACGCTAAAATTCTTACCAGGATAGTTTTTCTTGAAAGGTCCACTAGCGAAGCTTACAAGCAATCCATTCGCTTTTGTTTCCGCAGATCCAATTGCCAGAGTTGAAACTCACATCGTTACTGATGTATCCAGGTACTATGATTTCAGTCCTTGGGGGAATGGTAATGTTCCTGTTCGCGGTTACCTGTCGACTGGTTCTGACCTGTGTTCAATTTTGAATATAGTGACTTCTTCGTGTGCATGGAACGTGAATCGTTCTTGTTGAAGTCTAGAGTGAAACCATGCTCCTTTAGAAAGTCCAGTCCAAGAATGAAAAAGGTCTGGCAATATCTTTACATACACAGCATGTTGGTAGGTAGCGTCTCCAAACTTGATCTTGACTTTTAATTTTCCGTGAATATCAATCTTTTCCGTCACGGGGTCTGTAGCACCACGCGGGGTGGGGTCCAGATAAGTTTCTCTTTTTTAATTTTGAGCCAGACGTTCCGAATGATAGACACATTGGCTCCTGTATCGATGATCATGTTGCAGGGAAGCTCGTTAACATGTCCCATTATAAAAATTCCATTCTCACCGGTACTCTTTTGTCGAAATTTGACACACTGGAATGTGGGGCTTTCCAAAATCTGGCAACCTCCGCCCCACGAGATGGTCATTAATTGGTTTCCTCCGACACTCCTTCTGAAGGCGCTTATTAGTTTCAGCGCCTTGGCGTGCCCGGCAACTTCTCTGCAGATGCCCTTCTCGACCGCAGGTCCAGCATTTAAGGGTCTTCTTCCCGTCTGCTTTCTGGGACATCAAAGACTCAACTCTATTCAAGAAGTTTCCCCATCTGTCGCTCTAACCGCCCACACTTGAGTTTCGACGGTCCGATCTGCTGACGGCTCGTATGGGGTGTCTGTCCCTTTCGTGTTGCTTGCTGAGCTGCCCCGGAATTTCATAGCAAACACTAGGGCCCCCTTTAAGTCCTTGAGATCCGCCATTCGGAGAGCTTTCTGGATTTCCGGATCACGCACCCCGTCGATGAAGTGTTGCAGCGCCAGGACTTCTCTTTACTTCAGTCGGACAGTCAGAAAACGCCAAGTGAGAAAGCCTCTCGACGTCCGGCGCCAGTTCTGAGCTGCGTTTGGACACTTTCTGCTGCCGTGACTTCAGCTGGAGTCTGCTGTAATCCTTCACACATTCTCTCTGAGCGTGCACTCCAGAGCATTAACGAGAGCGTCAAAATCCAGCCGCTGTGTTTCCGGCAAAGTTTGCAAAATGTCAGCAGCGTCGGCTCGAAGAGAAGGCAGCTAACTGGCAGGCCTTGGTCTGGGAGTCCCACTGGTTTGCATCCGCCACTATGGAGAATTGGGTCTTATACACCTGCCAAGAGGACTTTCCGTCATATGTGTAGAAAGCTTGATGGAAGGGTTGAATAAGGAGCTTGAAACTTAAATTCATCCCCTTGACCAGTCATGACTTTCTGCTTCAATTTCTCTAGTTTGCTCTCCATATCTTCGAATTATATTTTCAAATTTGTTCTCTATATCCACAAATTTGTTTTCGAATTTATTTTCCACCGACTCGATTCTTCCTTCCATTTCTTCAAATTTCTTATCCATAGTCGTCAATTTGTCGCCAATGCCCTTCAAATCACTTTTCAACTCCGATTTCATTTCAGTCATATTGGCATTCATGCTGGCGGTCAACTCCGATTTCATTTCGCCCATTGCCAGCATTCATGCCGGTCAACTCCGATTTCATTTAGCCCCATATTGGCATTCATGATGGCGGTCAATTTTTTCTAGAAGAGTCTGGAACTGGGCCTCCATCGCTCTTGTTGTTGGCATTCAATCCCCACTTCTGACACCAATTGTTGCGTTTTCGTTCAAATGATTGAAGCCGAAGAGCGGAATCCAAAACAATTTTATTCTTTGCCAAAACAGTCCTCCACAAATTGTAGAACAGTTCCCGAAAGCACGTACAATCGATGAAAATACTGATAACACAGATGCAATACACTAACAAAAACAATAAACACTCAGCACAAAAAATAATAACTCAATAAAAGCAATAACACACGCACTATGCAATCGTCTCTCAAGCAGAGAGGTATCACTTGCATGAAAGCTGAGATCTGACTGACTAACTAGCCGGCCCGGCCCTTTATACCTTCGGTCAGAAACCTCTGGCACTTGCCAGAATAATCTAGAAATAGAAAGGTCTAGAAAAATCCGGAAGGTATGAGAAAAGCTCAATACATAGTGTTACAATACCGCGATAGGGTTGCCAGACAGGATTATTAGGAGCAGGGTTGCCATGGCCGCCAAGCTTATCGCCCACATTTGGCGACATATCGCCAAATTTGGCGCCAAAAATTAAGTCGCCAAATCCGTCGCCAACTTGGCGCTAGCTGCAATATTTGGCGAGTTTACCATTTAAACCAATGTTAAAGCATGGGGCCAGGGCAATGCAGTGGAAATGATATTACAGGTAAACAGGGTTGAAATCACATTAGATACGACAAATTAAACTGTAAAAATGAACACAAATGAGTAGAAACAATTAGAATAAGACTAAATTCGTAACAATATTTTTTTAGTCTTGATGAGCTATAGGAGTTCATGATTATTTGAAAACAAAATAATAGAAAGATACATAATCGTACAGAAAAAAACCCCATCTAGTCCTGCAGACCACCTCACTGTGTGGCAAGGGGGTGTTTCCTGGGTAGAATAAATAATGTACATCAGAAGTTATCTCCTGGTAGGGCCCCCCTAGGCATGAAGGCCATTCTATTTTGTTCAGCTTAAGTCTGCAGGCAAAGAAACTAAGTCAGTCTTCTACCTATGCTGCTCCAGTCTTCCAGTTCACAGAAACTGCTCATTTTCCCAATCCGTGAAAAAATTTCCCATGAATGTTGCTGAACACACAACACATAAAAAAACCCCAATAAATAGTTAAACTCTTCTGCAATGAGTTAAACATGCAAGCTGAATGAGGTGCAGAACTCGTGAATCTATACAGAGTAGAAGTTGCCATGTTAACAAGGAAACTTATATTAGTACATGAAATTAAGAAAGTAGACAACAGACGTTCCTACAAATGAAATATGTTATGGGTGGCAACTCATTTGTTATTTTAGAGTAAAAAAGTACAAAAGGAATTCAAACCAAAATTAGGTAAAACTACAATTGAAGTGCTACAATAATACCCAATTATAAAGAAAATATGGGGTGTTAATTCCTCTATCAAATTTAGGCTGGCAACTTGACAAAAAAAATCAACCTAGAGATGACAAATATTTTTTTAAAAACTGGAGCGTTCATATCCAAAGATACTATAATAAAGTGAATTTCTACAAAGTAAGCAAGAGATTGTATGACATAAAAGCCAATATTGTCTAAGCTGCACACTATGTTCATTTAAAAGAACTTCTACAAAATGATCTTTCAAATATATATATAAATAAATATACATACTGCTGGCATTAAATTTACAACACAATGAAGAAAGGATGATGCAAACATCAAATTCACACGAAAGGAAGAACTTGCTGGGAAATGCAAAAGATTAGCCTTTAAGAGGTGAGGAAGCTCTATGTAACAGAAAGTTATACAGTAGGTTTTGAATGTGGACTGTTTGTAAGAAGATTATATTATGCCTACTAAAAAAGTAGAAATGGCTACCAACATGTGTCCAAATTCGATAATGGCAGGATTATAGCATATTGAGAGAGTGGTGTATCATTTACTGATATTACTACTCACATCAGTCTGCATCTCACAACTGTCATGCAAATATGGAACCGATAGCTTCGGGAGGTTTGCACTGAATAAGCAGAATCTCAATGGCCTCCAACCCACTTTTAATTTTTATTTTTAAAATAAAAAACTTATTCTTCTGAGATACTTTAAAATTATTTTAATTTTTCATATTTTAATTTTTTTTCTGATGTTTATTAAAATAATTATCAAATTTCATTTAAAATACAAGGTAATGATTTCTTAAATACATGATTAAATAACAGCAATTTAAAATACATAAATGTATTTAATACATAAAATACATAATGTCTGAATTTACCATGATAAATTTTTAAAATTATTTATAAAAATAAAATAATGCAAAAACAAAATATTTTTCATGTTAATCCCCAATAAATAAGTAAAAAATACATGAAATAGCTGGTGTTTCACTAAGATATGTAGTATTTTCAAGATTACAATTGAGCAGAACATTACACAGTATGCTACATAAGAAAAATTAATTTCAAAGCTATTTAAAAATAGACAAAAATCCATAAAAACAAAGATGTAATCCCAGATATACATAAAATATGACATAAAAAGGATTCTATCCATTAGTAAACAGTATTTTTCTTTGGAAATTTTCTCTTGATTCCTTTTATCTATTAAAATAAAATATAAATACTGAATTTAACACTAACTAATGTGCAGAAAATGAAGTGAATGAATACAATGAGGAATTATTACCTTTAATTTCCTTTTCATCCAATTGGTTTTCATTCTTCGTAATAAAATCCACATTAGGATCAACAACACTAGAAAGGGAATCAAGAGATGAATTCAACGAGATGTCTTCAGATTGAAAATTGAGTTGTTGAATAGAAAATTGGAATGCAGCCATTAGAAACTAATAGCCCATCCATTTGAATATTCCTATCCCAAGGAGTAAAACCACTACCTGCAATTGAAACAATTCAAAAAGTAAAATAAAAGGAAAAATGATAATACATTTCACAATAATGAGAAATTCAAATTAATCTTTCTACTCTAGCTTTAATATGTTTTAAATATTTTTTTCACCAAAATAATTTTGAATATTGTTTTCGATATTTGTTAAAATGTACAAATATTTGTTACTTTTTAAATATAAATTAAGACATACAATCAAAATATAAAAAACAATAATCGTAACAATTCCAATTTCAGTTATATAATTTAAATCAGAGGTACCCAAACTTTTTTGGCTCATTGACCCCTTGCCAGATTTTTCGTTTTTAGGTGGACCTCTACTTATCTAATATTAAATTTTTGCAAAATCATCAACTTAAATGTGTTTTTAACAGCAGGTATACAGCTAATTACTTTAAAAGGTTTAAATTTCTAACTGTAGTGAAGTATAGTGTTTAAAACTTAAAAAAACAATTAATTAAATTAAAATTTAATTAATGCATAAAATAATTGTTATACAAAACAACTGAGCAACAAACTAATGCTTTTAGTGAAAAGGATGAATCTTTGGGATGCAATAACATATTTTCTACAATAGGCATCATTCTTGTCTGGTTTAACCCTAAATATCTCCTTGGTTAGTAGTGTCTAGTCTTTTCCTTCTTCCTTTTTTTGATTTGGAGATTGGCAAACACACTGAAACTCCTTCTCTATCAGAAAAACAATTAAAAACTTTCTCAAGATATTCCATAATTTGAGATAAATAACAGCTAGATATTTTAAAGTGAAAATAGTTGACATCCATTTCAAAACTTTACTTCAAGATCTTCCTTAGTGCCTATTCCTACTGCCTAATTCTTGTAAACTGACATTTTTTTTCATAGCAACCACAATTATTCATTGCCTACTGTGCTATTGCCATAGTTAAAGCATTCTCAAACCTAGTTTCAAAATCTAAAAAAGAGCATTTAAATGTTGATCATAGGTTAAAACGTCTTTTTCCTGCCAGATTGTCTGTGACAATTGAGGAACTGGTAAAAGGCGCAACAACCAATATTATATTCCTTTAGCTTAATTCTGGCAAAAAACACTGAGATGAGGTCCTTGTTTTAATAAAATTTATGCTGTTGCCTTGTTACTGCAAACTAACCTCATTAAAAGTAAATAAATCTGTTGAATACTTCATACTGGTTTCCCCTTGATTAAATTTCTTTTAAAATTAAAATCCCAATCTGGTTTAATGAGAGCCCTATCGTAGAACCTTAGCAGGTCGTCATAGACCCCTGGGGGTGGATATAGACCACCTTGGGAAACACTGATGTAAATCATCAAAAATAAAGTAATAAGGAGAAAAACAAGATAAGAGTTCCTTTCCCAGGAATTCTGGGAAAGAGGGGAGGGAAGGCAAACTATACTGGTGATACTATATGTTTATTAAACTTCTTGTTACAATAATAAGAAGTTATTGTAACAACCGTAACAAGTTACTGTTATAATAACAATAGAATGTCATTGTAAACCATATCTATTAACAATATGATTTGATTAAAATTCTGGTTACAAATAAAATTTCATCGAATGTAAATGTAAGATTATGTTGTAACTTGATGAGTTTACATTGCTTAAAGAAGACTATATTTGAGCATAAACATTCTTAAATTTGGGGGAGGGGGAAAGCACTGTTAAAATAAAAATTAAGATACTTGAAGAAGTACCTACTGATGAAAATGCTAAGCTAATTGAAGATTTGGCAGAAGAATTAGATTTAGAATTTGAGTATCGTATAGCAATCGATGCTATGCTTCATATTGTTTACACAAAAAAAGAAGTCTAACATAAATGAAACAATAAAAATAGGGCAAGGAGTATTATAATTCCCTCTCAAGTATCAAGAATGATATTTTACAAAATTATATTAAAGTAGAATTTGAATGTGAAAAGATGGTTAATTTAAACAACTAAGCATACTGGAATAGTATATTGGCAATCCTTGAAACATTTTAGAGATAAAATCAGCAATTTAAAGCCATTAACTGATATTAAAGAACAATAAGCCACCCATCCAGTACAGTGGTTCGTGACGCTGACTACTGTGACGTAGGAACTGGATTAGAATCCCGGAGAAGGCATGGATATTTGTAAATGTATAGGGCCTTTGCAGCATGGGAGTACTCTAAATAGCCGTCGAGCCACACGCCCTCTCATGAGGTTGGTGGAGGGGGGGAGACCCTCCCTCAAAATTGGGCTGGAACCAAGCAAAATCGTACTGTCACCTGTATGGTGGACAAGGCTACGGCTAAGGACAGTGGTAAAAATCCAGTCCCTTGCCGCGATGAATTTCGTGGACCTTGATCTTATGTTACTGTCGATCAGGTTGCATAAGTACCAATAAACAAAGAACAATACTTTTACTAATGTAATTTTTTACTAATTTTAGAATACAAAACTCTGACTACCATTGCAGCAGGTTTGAAGATAGTACAAATTGGTCTAGAAACAGAATATAGTCGAGATATAACTTTACTGACTACCAAAGGAGTGTTTGATTTCATTTTTAGAGAATTAAAACACTATCATTGCCACTAAACTGAAAATTTGCTAAGAATGTGAAATGTTCTCCAGTTCTACAAATTAAAGAAATACACAATATTAGTTCAGTTGGATTAATGTAATATTTAAATTTTGGGAGAAAGTATGTCTTAGAGTTGATATCTCATGTTTACTAAACTATTTGATTCAACAAGTTAAAATAATCATAACAAGGTTTACAAGGAAGATAAACTACCATCCAATTCTTTGCACTCAGAAGAATGTAGATCAAATATATAAAACTGGTCGAGACTTTGAAAACAATTTTTCCAACAGCATCTGAAGCTAAAAGGGTATTTTCAACTTCCATATTGTTCATAATAAAGCTAAGAACTAGGCTGAAAGCTAAAAGCAAATTGCCTCCATTTTTACAAATCATACTTAAAAATGTACAATTATTGTAATTTACACATATTTTGTGATGCAATTCATAAAATAAAATTTTGGAACTTATAAGTACTTATTTTGTGTAATTATTAATATTAATTAAAAGTTGCAAATTTTAGAAATTTTGATGCATTCCGAGAAATCCCAGAAATGATTATATGTTCATGTAATTTCCCAGAAATTTGTAGGAAAAAAAATTCTTTGAAATCAGAAACTCTTGGTATTTATCAGTTATAAAGACCATAGGTTGATAACTGCTTTTTTGAAGTGTTGTCAACACAAATGATGGCAATTTATCTGATAAGATGCATTCATTACAAACACAATTGCATGTGGCATGTTCTCTACAAGATACCGTTTGGCTTCGTTGTTACTTTTTTTCTTTTAATGGAGTGCATATTAGCAACTAAGCCATTGCAGCTGCAACAAGTCCCCAAATGTGAGAGCCATTTCATGGTGGCACCATCTAGTACAGGGGTATTTAACTTTTTTTCCTGCTGGACCACATAGATATGGCAGATATTTCATGCGGGCCGCAAAATGATTAATGGAAAAAACACCATAAAACCAAAACAATATTGGACACTTAAAATGCGGAAAATTGATCAAAATATTAAAACTCATTTTTGGCTGTTAATACTACATTAATCTCTATCAAACACACATAAAAAATTTTAGTTTATATGCATTTTTTACTGAGTTATAAGGTAGTTTTGATTCCCTTTCATTCATGACCATACAAACAAAACTGCTCAGCCATTTCATATTTTGAGTTTTTTTCTTTTTCACAAAGCCTCTCTTATTTTTATTTCAAACATTAATTTATCAAATGCAGAATGGCAGCAAAGAGGAGTTTTGATAGAATTCCAGACTGAAATCAGAATTATTTGTTTATAATTAAAAATCAGTTTCCCCATAAAATGTTGACTACTCCAGTTCATTCCCTATTCCGCAGTTATTAATTATTACTAACCATTACAGTTTCAAATAGGAAAAAAATCTTGCAATTCGCACCTGTACGACATCAACAGCAAAAACCGATCAATTTGATTGCTGAATTGGTTGAATCCTAGGAGGACCCACTTTTGGTCGCCAAATTTTTTTGTTGCCAAATTTTGAGCGATAAAGGTTACAATATGGTAACCCTTCCATTTCATCGAAAAATTTGGATTTTCAAATCACCTAAAAAATGGCAACCCTAAAAAAGTACAACGTTTTTCGCCTTTTCCGAAAAAACGTCATTTTGACATTTGACTTCGTTTGCTCTCCACCGGTTGTTGTTAAGAATGGCGTGTGAAAGGAAATTAATTGAAAGTGAGGCTACGACAGGTTTCTTTGTGCTCCTGGGCACAAAGGGGAAGAAAGAGACATTAGAATGGTGTATGAAAGCTAATGTAATTGCTTCTCGTTATGAATGTCCGAGGTTTAAAAAAAATATGCGTTTGTAAGAACGAAAGGGAACGGTTGACGGCTACGAATGGCGTTGCTGCAACCAGTCGAAAGATAATCGCCACGACGTTGTTCGGAGTGTGAGAAAGGGCACTTGGTTTAGCGAAAAAAGCAAACTTGCTATAATAATTATCTTGCGTTTGACCAGATATTGGTTTGGCAAGAGCATGAATGCGTTCGTGGTGAATGACTTGAAAGTTAATAAGAATAGGTCACAAGTTGGTGGATGACAATTTTCATGAATTCCTTGCATCCATCGCAAGGGTGTATCCACCAACGGAACATGACGAAATGCAAGCGTAAGGTAAGTGCCTTTTAAAATTTTTTAAAATGATTGATTTCATGTATTTCTTCAATTTTATATTTGTGAAACGCCCCTTTCGTCCTTTTTTAAAAATGTAAATCATGTTGTACACACTGGTTTTAGAATGCTTTTTTAAAATGAATTTCATTGCTCTTTCTCCGTTTTTTTCTTTATATAATGATTAATTTAATGTATTTATTCGTTTTCATCTTTGCGAAACGCCCATTTCATCCCCCGCTGACGCATGCGCTTCCCAAGAGTTTTTCGTCATTGACGCCTTTTTGAAAACCTTCAATTTGGCGCTTTTTGGCTAAAAAATTTTGGCGCCAAAAACAGCAGTGGATTTTACCGCTGAATTTTTAATGCAATGTTCTTAAATAATTGAATTTTTTAGGGTGTAGTATAGGGGGCACTTGGCGCAGTTATTTTTTTGGGGGAGGGCGACTAAAAATAGTCTCCAAGGTACTTTATTCAGTGATGGGTCTTTTTGGCGACCAGATTCGATAGCCAAGCTACAAAATTTAATGGTAGATGTTTCAAGAACTTAAAAACTGTACTTTTGAAATAAAAATGAAGAGATACTAATGTGAAATAAAAAGAGATATTTATAAAGATATCATTAATGCATAAAATTAAAAATTGTACTTTTTTAAGCAAAAAAAAAATCATAAATTAGAATATTTCAGAAGTAGACTTACCTGCGTTCAGGAGAGCCTTTCCCAAGGAGGGTATATTTCTTTCACTATCTCTAAAAAGGCAGTGAATAGGTCATTCGGATTGCTGGGTCGTTTCATCTTTCGCCATATGTACTCTGCATGGTAAGAATTGAATTGATCCTCACACCTGCGGGTTCCATGCAGAGATTTTTTAATGGCGCCCCACAAACCCTCAATAGAGCTTGTGTGAGCGCCCATTTCTGGATCTTTGAAATACATACTGTGATTAACTGAAAAATGAAGGTTTCCTTCATCTTCCAGGCAATCGTAAGCTTTCCAGCAATCCGATATGACGGTTGTACCCTCCTTTATGTTGCTCTTGATCAACCAGAGAAGAGTATCCTTCTACCTATCCTGAACCACATGAAAGAAGCACTTATTTGATGACCTTTCAATTCCTCTAAACACCCAGGTTCCAATCACTCCTTTGCCTCTGTTGCACTTCCTTTTACCGAACATGCTTTCATCTATTTCTACAATCACATCAGGAACTCCAAGCATCAAACTTTTGTACACAGACATTTCCATGCTTACTTCTCTACAAAAACTCATCCAAGCCATGACTGTTTTCTTCGTAACATTAAGTTTAAAAGAAATAGAATCACGGTCGTTAACTTTAGAATTTCGTTAACTTTAGAATTTCAAGCATACTCAGCTTACTCTCTTCAAACCAACTATTCTTCCTTACAGATCTCTTAATGCAATGTCCATTCGCTCCTCTCTTTCGGCATTCCCCAATGTATCCGTCACTTAAATTCTTTTGATCAGATGCATAGCCTTCTTGCAAACCAAACATTCAGCACTGGCAGCAATCAATCCTTTTTCCATACACCACCGAACACATTCAATGTTTCCTTTCGTTTCAAATCATAAAAAAAAATGCAAACCGCACCTTTCAGACATACTCTTCAGGATAAGTCGAAGGAAAAAAAAAGCAAGAAAATTGAATTATTAAAATAAGTTTTAAAAAATCCAATATCCTATACAGATGAAAATAAACTGCAAAATTAAAAATAAATTAAATATAGAACAGTTAATTTAAAAATCGTCTGCTCATGTTGAAATTATCTGCAATTTTATTAATTAACCAATAGCAATTTTTTAAAAAGGACACGTGACCTTATCTGCATAAGACCACAAATCAAAAATTAAGGATTACCAAATTTAACAGTGTGCCAGAATGAATTCGTTATCTCACTATGACATTTAGATAAAAATCACCAAATCCGAAGAAAAATCACCAAATCTAAAGTGCCCCCATACTACACTTGAGCCAAAGTGGGTAAATTTAAGACAATATTTAAACTTGTATAATGAGTATGTGTGACATCACCAGAAAAGCAATATCAACATAAAGGTTTTTCAAGAACAATGAAGCCTGAATAATTAGAGCACAAGGAGAGAGTCAAATTCGATTTTGAAACATGACTTTGGAATTCCATGTTTTTTAGCAATGTGGTATTTACGGTTCACTCTAGGAGAGCCCCCACCCTTGGCGCGACTACTTTGGTTGGCGATAATTGCGCCGTCATGGTAACCTTGCTTTTAAATACAACATATGGCAACCCTAACTTTTTCTAGAATTTTCGTCATTTTTGGGCGCGCATTTCAAATTTCATTTTGTTGTTGGGCACCGGGTTGAAAGTATGGCTGCGCTTGTAAGTGAATACATGTTAGAATTTTTTACGTTATTGAATGCTAGAAGCAAGAAAGAATTGATTGAATGGTGTATGAAAGAAGGATTAATTGCTTCAAGTTATGAATGTCCTAAATGTAATGAGCAAATGGGATTAAATGAACGAAAGAGTGTTGTTTTGGATGGATTTGAATGGAGATGTCGGAAAAAAGGTGTGAATACGCATGATGTTTGCAGAAGTATAAGAAAGAATTTGTGGTTTTCCAATAGTAAGTTAATCGGCAATAAAATGTTTTCTCCGTAATCACACCAGCCACGCAGAAGGCATGTTCGACCATTACCTCGCTGAGTATTTATGGCGTCTCGCGATCACTCACTCAGCGACGAGACTTTCCAGAATTTTTTAAAAGCAGTTGTTACACTTTACCCTCCACTTGGGAAGGATCAACAATAAGAAAGTAAGTGCTGTTGTTATATTTTTTATCTTAAATGTTAAATTTCTGTATTGTTTACATGTATTTTCATTGCGCATCCATCTTATACTGCTACATTTACTTGTCACCCTTGTCGGGTTTGCTTGGCGCCATTTCGTTTTCGCTTGGCGCTTTTTCCGGTTTGGCGCCAAGGGTGGGGGCTCTCCTAGGAGTTTACCGTATTTACTTGTACAACCTCCATTAAAAGCATCAGTAAATGTGAATTCATTATATTTCATCACTCTCAGTCTCTTATAAGATTTTGGGCTACTTACATATTATCGCAACAATTTCCAACTCTATTATTAAATTGCTAAGCAGGCAAAACTGATTTCCTATGTGACGCACATGCTGAATTGGCAACCATATGATTTCTTTCATATAATGTCACCAATAGGTTGTGATAATACATAAATACCGATTTTACAAGTTCTTTTAATATATAATAAAAATATAATATCCAAAAATTTGAATATGTATTTTTTTTAAAGTCATACAGCTACATTTGGTAGTTTTGTTTCATAATGTCTTCGTCTCAAAATGGATATTATTTTTTCCAAATCCTTTTTATTTTATTTTTCTCAGTTTCTTAGTGAATATTTTAGGTTAGCAAGAAATTGAAAAACTATCAAGAAGCTACATCAAACTGGAAGTGCATAGTACTGAGAAAAATGCCAAAATAAAATAGAAAAGTGGCAAGTGGAAACTCAAATGGAAAACAACTGGATAGTATGTAAATTCACTCACTGTTCAGTTTCATACTTATATTTAGAAACAATTATTAAAGCTTCTTAACCAAAAGTTCAAACAACTCCATCAATTGTTTAAGTTTATTTCGTTGACATTTTGACTCAATACATTTATATGCGAGCGTAACTTATCAGCTAACAGAAGTTGAAAAATAACGATCATATTTGAATCAGAGCAAAACATAAATTGGTAAATATAAATTTCCTAAATCTTGGGAAAATAAGATTAACTGAATAGAATGACTAAGAAATAGATCGTCTAATAAAAATATTTGTTTTCAAACATGTAATAAAATATTTAATAACAGAAAAATATCTGTACTTAAAAATTGCATTCCTTCCATGTTAAAATACAAAATAAATTTCGATCTTAAAGAAAATGAAATGAGAACAAACACTTTACTAAAGACAATAATTTCCATTATAATATAATGAATAAAATGATCAAAATAAATACCTCGGTATTATCGTCTGCTTGTCACAAAATATACACATCAATTTTCCTCTTCACTTCATAAGTTGTATACACGTAGACAAGTCATTACTCTAAAAAGTATTGTTTACTTATCCTAATATCACGTTTTTTCATTTTCGAAAGTCCTCATTGGTATGACCAGGTGCAGTGATAGGAGTATCAGCCTTATGTCGATCTCGTCATCTGACCATTGCTCAAACTCACAAAATTCAATGTATTAGGCATGAGGAGCCTGATGAAAGATACATGATGCTTATTTTTGTAGATGGCAACGATCATCAGGCAAAATGGTTTGTGTTGATAAAAAGTGATGAAAGGAGCTGCTTTTTGCGGATATATAATACTCACTTCTTTAAATGGCAACGAAGTTGTAGGATTAAATCGAACAACTCAACTCTATAATTCAAGTTCAACTGAGAAACCGTACCGAACGTGGTTTGATTGAAATCAAGTAGTTATATCATCTTTTATAATAATATATCTTAATTTTAAATTTCAGAAATGTCTGTTTCAGCCTTAAGAAGTACTTGGAGTTTATCTCGAGTGCTATCCAATAACAGAGTAATTTTCTCCAATCCCATTCACAAAACATTTTCTCTTGGTCAGAAAAATTCGCGAACAATTACAAGATCTCTATTTTCTTTGAGCCGAAGTAGAACATATTTGGTTACTTCTGCAAAAGGTCGACTATCTAATTCCTATACTTGCAGTTGTGGATTGCATTCAAAAGGTAAACTAGTTTGAAGTCTTTATGATAGCATGACGCAATAATTAAGGTAGTAACATTTTTTATAAAGTTTGATTTTAAATGCATTTTATCAACAATTTTCGATCAAACTGATAACATTTTTTAAGATTTTGAATGCAGTTCCTTTTTAACGTTTTATTTCAATTTGTGTAAACAATTCGAGTCGGCCGCAACATGTGTAAGTGAATCTCAATACCGTCATTTTGTGTATGCGCGCTTACGAAAGCTAGTGTTTTGAAGTAATGACTGTATTTTATTTAATCAAATCTGAGAATCATATTTCTCTTGTTATGTTAATGTTTATATATGAAATTATAAAAATACTGATTTTAAAAGGATGATTTAATTTTTGTATTAATTCCTTCAAAATAATGAAAATTATTCAGTATTACATAATTTGGGGAATACTTAATCTTATTTGTGCAATATTAACAACTGCATTCAGCCACGTTTTCACCCTAATTAAATTTAATGAAATATTCACTTATTACAAATTAGGACCAAGAATGTGCTTTATTAGTTGGGGGAATAAGAATTTTGGTTACTTACTTATATATTGTAGCAATCGCCAACTCTATTAATTAACTCGCCAAGTTGGCACCCCAGATTTCCCATGTGTCATGCACGCTGAATTGGCAACCAGGTGATTAGCTTCACATACTGTTGCCAATAGGTTGCGATAATACGTAAGTACCGAATTTTGTACTGAAGTTAAATTATATGTATTATAAAGAATCATAAATTTGTTACTTGTATAGTTCTTTATCATTTTAGTCTAGTAATTTGGTGGCGGAGTGATCATGGTTGGTGCTTCTATCCAGTTGCAGGTGTAAATCATAGCCCTGCTAAAGACCAATCATGCAGAAGGTCTAATGTCCATCAAATCTGTTGAAGTTCAAAGTTCTCATATAAATGATGTGTTAAAGTTTGGGGAATAAGATTCCAGTTAAAGTGTTCTAGTCTCCTGACTGTTGTCTGGAATTATGAGTTTTATTGCCACTAATATTTATTACAGTACCTACACATTATCTGAACAATGCCAACATTCAAGATAACTCGCCAAGCTAGCAACCCCAATTTCGCATGTGTCGTAAGCACGGAACTGGCAGTCGTGTGGTTCGTTTCACCTAATGTCGCCAATAAGGTTGCAATAATACATTGGTACCTTTATTACTTCTGATTGTGACACTTAAGTAACTATTTTTGTAGTTTAGATCTTTTTGTAATTAAGTCCTTGCTGAACAATGAATACTTATCGGTTAGAAGGACTATGGGTTGGTTTTCTGAGGTGTTATCAACAAAAACATTAGTGATATTATCCAATAAAATTCATTTACAACAAACACAATGATAGAACAGAATTTGTGATGTTTTCTACATATTACTGTGTGTTTGGTTGCATGATCCCTGTAATAAATAAGTATTTGAAATTGTTTATATCTGTAGCACATTTTGTTTTGATTATATGTTTCTGTAACAAAAGTTAAAATGAAATTTTTTTACTTCATAAGTTGTAGTTGCATTTCTGGAGTGAAGTTCAATGTAGTTTATTAATGTGAAAGAGATGGAACATTTTTCATTGCCAAATTCTCTTTTCTAGCCAAAGGTCAATCGTCAATTTTGAGAGGACAGGATTGTAACCATATGCGAGATTATTATGTGGGAAAGTTATGCATAGTAATACAGATGTTGGTAAAATCCTAGGAGGACCCACTGCTGTTTTTGGCGCCAAAACGCGCCAAATTGAAGGGGTAAAATCCTAGGAGGACCCACTGCTGTTTTTTGGCGCCAAAAATTTTTCGCCAAAAAGCGCCAAATCGAAGGTTTTCAAAATGACGTCAATGACGAAAAATTCTTGGAAAGCGCATGCGTCAGCGAGGGGATGAAATGGGCGTTTCGCAAAGATGAAATCGAATAAATACATTAAATTAATCATTATATAAAGAAAAAAACGGAGAAAGCAATGAAATTCATTTTAAAAAATCATTCTAAAACCAGTGTTTATAGCATGATTTACATTTTTAAAAAATGTCGAAAGGGGCGTTTTAAAATCGAAGAAATACATGAAAGCAATGAAATTCATTTTAAAAAAGCATTCTAAAACCAGTGTTTATAGCATGATTTACATTTTTAAAAAAGGACGAAAGGGCGTTTCGCAAATATAAAATTGAAGAAATACATGAAATCAATCATTTTAAAAAATTTTAAAAGGCACTTACCTTACGCTTGCATTTCGTCATGTTCCGTTGGTGGATACACCCTTGCGATGGATGCAAGGGTGTATAATATCTGGTCAAACGCAAGATAATAGTTATAGCAAGTTTGCTTTCGCTAAACCAAGTGCCCTTTCTCACACTCCGAACAACGTGGCGATTATCTTTCGACTGGTTGCGGCAACGCCATTCGTAGCCGTCAACCGTTCCCTTTTCTTGCAAACGCATATTTTTCTTACACTTCGGACATTCATAATGAGAAGCAATTAAATTCGCTTTCATACACCATTCTAACGTCTCTTTCTTTCCCTTTGTGCCCAGAAGCACAAAGAAACCTGTCGTAGCCTCGCTTTCAACTAACTTCCTTTCACACGCCATTCTTAACAACAACCGGTGGAGAGCAAACTATCTCAAACAAAGTCAAAATGACGTTTTTTTTTTTTTTCGGAAAAGGCGAAAAGCGTTGTACTTTTTTTTAGGGTTACCATTTTTTTTTGGTGATGTCAAAATCCAAACTTTTGGATGAAATGGAAAGGTTACCATATTGTAATCTTTATCGCTCAAAATTTGGCGACAAAAAATTTGGCGACCAAAAGTGGGTCCTCCTAGGATTCAACCATTGAAGGTTTTCAAAAAGGCGTCAATGACGAAAAAAAAAACTCTTCGGAAGCGCATGCGTCAGCGGGGATGAAATGGGCGTTTCGCAAAGATGAAAACGAATAAATACATTAAATTAATAATTATATAAAGAAAAAAACGGAGAAAGCAATGAAATTCATTTTAAAAAAGCATTCTAAAACCAGTGTGTACAACATGATTTACATTTTTAAAAAAGGGCGAAAGGGCGTTTCACAAATATAAAATTGAAGAAATACATGAAATCAATCATTTTAAAAAATTTTAAAAGGCACTTACCTTACGCTTGCATTTCGTCATGTTCCGTTCGTGGATACACCCTTTGGATGCAAGGAATTCATGAAAATTGTCATCCACCAACTTGTGACCTATTCTTATTAACTTTCAAGTCATTCACCAACGCATTCATGCTCTTGCCAAACCAATATCTGGTCAAACGCAAGATAATTATTATAGCAAGTTTGCTTTCGCTAAACCAAGTGCCCTTTCTCACACTCCGAACAACGTCGTGGCGATTATCTTTCGACTGGTTGCGGCAACGCCATTCGTAGCCGTCAACCGTTCCCTTTCGTTCTTACAAACGCATATTTTTTTTAAACCTCGGACATTCATAACGAGAAGCAATTAAATTAGCTTTCATACACCATTCTAATGTCTCTTTCTTCCCCTTTGTGCCCAGGAGCACAAAGAAACCTGTCGTAGCCTCACTTTCAATTAATTTCCTTTCACACGCCATTCTTAGCAACAACCGGTGGAGAGCAAACAAAGTCAAATGTCAAAATGACGTTTTTTTTTTTCGGAAAAAGGCGAAAAACGTTGTACTTTTTAGGGTTGCCATTTTTTTAGGTGATTTGAAAATTTTTTCGATGAAATGGAAGGGTTACCATATTGTAACCTTTATCGCTCAAAATTTGGCGACCAAAAGTGGGTCCTCCTAGGATTCAACCCAGATGTTTTTTAATTTTTAATATTAATTTATTCTTTTTATACTAAATATTTTATTGGTCTTGTTGCAAAACTTAAGGTTCTGGCTTTGATACTTGCTGCAAATCTATCTTTTTTTTAGTTAGCTTTCAGTTGTTTTTCTGAAACAGTATAACTGAGATGCGTAATTTATATTTATTTTCAAAATAATTTTGAAGCACAGTTATTTATCAAATATTCAGTTTGTGAAAATGACAAGCATTTGATTGTAAAGAAAAATTTGTTTGGAAATATAGCAAAAGAAGAAGGAATGAGCATTGTATTAGGTCTGCAAATTAATAGTTGAAAGAAATAAATTAAGTATGATTCAGATTTTTATGAGAACAAATATGAGGATTCGGAAAGCCATCTGCAATTTCATTTCTTTTGAGATTGTCTCGGAGTTCAAGCTTCTAATAATTTCGTTTGAGATTCTATTCTATTCTAAGTTTCCGATTTCGTATTGAAAAAGATTTTTTAAAAAAAGTAATTAAAGGAATGTTTTATTTTATTATTTTATCTCGATCTTTAAAAGGCTTTTTTTTACCTCCGAAAAATTATAATTCTAACAAAGTCTGTATTTTTTAGAAATGATATAATTCTTATTTCTTAATGTTAAAATGCTTTTATTAATTCACTAAACTCCAATCATTTTCTTTTATGTTTGTTGAAGTTTGGATTTTACATTGTTATTTCATTTGGAATTTTCTATTTTGCTATCTGCAAACAACTATTGATACATACATTGTCAGCAGCAATCACTAGAAAGGGAGCCAAGGAAATCTCTTATCTATACTGTAATTACTTTTTGGTGTATATTGGTTAGCCATGTCAAAATATAATTATGTTTAATAGCTTACAAATTAATTTAGAGTTACAGTAGTTTTCTGACTGTGGAAATTCCAGAGTATGAATTTTTATTTCAATAGCTAAAGTGCTTATCATTTTAAGTATTGTCAGCATTTCATACTATTCTTATTTGTAACATTGTTTTTTGTTTCTAATTTAATGGATTAAAGTTATTTTGTTTTTAATAAAATATTTGGTGCTTATGTACTATTGCAATCATATTGGTGACATTGAATAAAACCACATGGTCAAAAAGTACTTGTGAAAAATTAGTAATTGTAACTGATTAATAAACAATAAAGGAAAAATTTTGTTTTTTATTTTATTAAACTTTATTGTCCTAGAATTCGGTGAATCCCAGATTTGCGTTTTTCGAGCTTACTATATCAACAAACAGGTTTGGAATGCAGCAGGTAGAGGAATATGAAATGAAGCACATGGTTACCAATTCAATGCCTATAACATGTAAAAAATTGGGGTTTTCCAATTTGGTGAATTATCTTGAAAGTTGGTACATGAATACCAAATATAAAAAAAAATTTCAGAATTATGATATTTAGATTACAATTTAATTTGTGTATTTTAAGAAATATCTTAAATTAAGAAAATTGTCAAATTTGATCTCATCATGACATTTAGATTAAAATCACCAAATCCGAAGTGCCCCCCCCCATACTACACTTGAACCTAATTATCTTCAATTAGTATTTTGCTAAATGGTTACATTTGTAATTCGACAAATGTGTCTAAGTTTGAGTTTTGTTATTAAATGGGGCATCAATGTTAACAAATAAAAAGAGGGAGGGGAAGCAGTATTGCAATCTTTAATTGTAATATTAATTTATATCCATTTAACAAATTTTAACACTTTCTCTTTATTTTAATTTCACTAAGGTAACAATGTTGATAATGAAACAATTTTAGCATTGTCATAAATGTGTAATTTATTTCATTTGTGAGTTTAATGTATGAAATTTATCTAAATTTATTTTCTAATTTAAAGGAGATGAGGAATTAGCTGCGTTTCTTAAAGATGAAATTGAAAATGAGAAAAATGCTGGGAAAACATTTAATACTGCTACTTTGGATGGATTTGAGTGTGAATATTCAGAAGCTGAAGTAACATTAACAAAAAAATTTAATAATGAAATGTAAGAAAGTGTTTTAAATATTTCATAATTTTCTTTGTTTTTAAAAAAATTAAGTTTTGGAAATATTTTGTGTAACAAATTATTCTTCTATAGACATAAGATTGATGTTGTGCTTTAAAAGTGTATAATTCCTGTTTCATAGTACATATATGATATGTATAAATATTTAAAAATTAAATGTTTCATATGCAATGAGCATAAGTATTAATTTTCTGTTTTAAATGCCTAGTTATTTTATATAATGTATATTTTAATTTATTCTTGCATTATTCCATTTTATTACTAGTTCTTTATATAGTAAATGTTGAGAAATTCTTAAAAGTATGAACATGGCCTTTTAGTTTCCTACATTTATTATGAAAACCTCTACATTTATAGGTATCACATTTGAAAGATACTATTAATGAGTGTGCAATAAAAATATATATGTAAATTTGATACAAGCAATTCATAAACTACGTGTTGAAATTATTGTCATTACAAACTCTCTTTTTAACAATCCATCTAGTGTGAAATTATGAGTTCTATTTCTAATAGTCTTTGTGTTGCTTCAGACTACAACATTAATGATTGGTCAATCCATGAGGAAGGAATATACAAACTGTATAAAACTCACATAATCTGAATTAAAAACTCTTTGTGTTTATATAAAAACAGACCAATGATTTCCGTTGCAGTTCGTTTTGCTTTTAAAGAGACCTATTCATGTAAAAGCTGAACTGTTTATAAATGGTTTGGCTCCTTATTTGTATGGATATTTGCATAGGAATATCCTTTTTGAAGCACACCCAAAGAAATGACTAATAAGAGATTCTACTGCTTAGAACTTTTGGGCATATTGCAATAGATATTGGCACTAGAAGGTAAAATAATTTTATAATTAGTTTCCTCATAAGTTCACTAAAAGACACAAATTAATATTTAAAAGTACTGAGGAGGAAAGTACCCCCTGTCCGTCTAATGGTGGACCAACTCCCATTGTTCAATTGTTCACACTCATTGCTCAAATTGTAAAACTGTAATTTCCATGTATTATGTAGTTCTATTTTTTCCCAAAAAAAAGCAAGCAGAAAAAAATAATAAATTTCAAGTCTATCTCCACATTTTTAGTACTTCAATTTTGTGCCTCTTCAAAAATGTTCTTAATCACCTTTTCCACTAAATTGCATTGAATTTTTATTCTGTCTTTGCTTCTGCCCCTTGACAGAACCATGTACAATTTTCCATGAGTAAATGTTGTATCCTTCCATGTCAGTGGCACACACAAGGGGGGGGCTCTGCCCCCCCAAAAACCCTTGGGGGTTTTTCAACCCTTTCCAGTTGATCATAATTCTAAGTACATAGTATGTCAAATTTAACTAAGTATTTGTTAATAATGATTAATTTTATTAATTAATGCTAATTATTTATTAAATTAGTTTTTTACTGTGTTTTGTTCCCGAAAATCGACAATCAAAAGGAGCATGATACAACCCCCCTCCCCTTTGAAAAATCCCTGTGTGCACTACTGTTCCATGTTATACATAAACCAACTTTTTCAAAACTTTGCTTCTGTGATTTATTAAGTCATGTCAAATGCCAATCTTACCGGAAGCTGCATACGTTCCAGTATAGATGTGGCATATCCACGTCCCATGCAGTGTACAGTATAATCCTTGGTATATATTCAACTTCATCTTTCATATCTCCTGATAAAATTTTACATTGCAGTATATTCTTAATATTTTTCACTGCCAATCTTATGCCATTACACAATCCATTTCTTAATTGTATGTTGATGCACCCCCTAATTTCAAATTCAGTCTAGCAGGTGGCATTCCTGTTGGAGCTAGGGAGGATATTCATGTGGATACTGTAGCATAGCATTCTCTTGATGATCGCCACCGCCAAGAGAGCAGCCAAATAACTTTATTACAGTATCATGAAAAACTTTTTGTACAGAGAGAGATGAATGTGTTGGTGAGAAAGGTGCTTAGAGTGACCAAATCACTTATGAGATGTAAATATTCAACAAGTTTTTAAAAAGCAGTCATCAGTCTACATAGTTTATAAATACTGCAGCAGTAATCTCTGAGAAAAAAAATGGTTTGAATACTAAACAGCTTATTAAAAATTATATGTATATTTCATATACTTATAAATAAAGGCATGCACACCAAATCAAGAATTCACCTTTTCATAAATTAAGTACCAAAAATTTATTAAAATTCTTGAAGATACAATGCTGTTAATATTTTGATGATATGTATGCATGTAATTGATTCAGTATGATTAATTAAAAGTGAAAAATTCTACTCAACAGTAATATGCCTCCTGTCTCACTTGTAACTTCCTGATACTTGATAGCTGTAATAATGCAGATTAAGAGAGGATATTTTAATTATTTTCAAACATGTGATTGTTATTAATAACAGCTATGATTTCATGGGAAGCATTATAAGAATAAAAAGCTATTTCATTTTATATTTCTACATTGATGCCAAATATTGCAAATTTCAAGTTTGTAATAAGTTTGATACTTTTAAGGTAAATGTTTAAAAATAGAGCATGCCATATATAGTTGTGAAAGAAGTTTTAATTATACAATGTTACTTTCAAAATCTAAATATAAATATCCCATTTCATTTAAAAAAATGACCTTTTTGATTTTAAACAAAATGTCATTCTTTTTCAGTATTAAAATCAAAGCAAATGTTAATGATTCAGTTCAAACTGATGACTCAGTAATGGATCCCAATGATACATCTAAGGAACCACAGGATGTTGAGGTAATTTGTTAATTTTAATTACTTGGTTTTGTGTGTGTGGAATTTTTTTGTCAAAAATAAATAACATTTTTTGTGTATCATTTTAATTAATGAAAATGTAAAAGTTATTTCTTTAATAATTCTTATTAAAAATTCCTTCTTTCTTTTAATAAAATTTATAGATGAAATCAAAACCTGAATTTACTATTGAAATTACAAAAGGAAGTAGAACTATGAGTTTCCACTGTAATTATGACCAATCAATTCCCGATGAGCAACCTGATGCTGAGCCATATAGTAAGTATCTTGAAAATTTACATTTCTAAAATAATAATTTGATATCTATACTTATGACTTGCATTGCAATTAACTAGGTGAAAAATTATTTTCAAGGATCTGTGGCTTATATATTGATCCATTATTTCTTTGGATTTTCATATAGTAATTATAAAACCAAGATTTTAAAATTTTCAAATAAAGGTACTATTATTCAGGGTTGATATTTTTCTAAAATCCTATATAAATGTTTACAGCTTTCTTTTCTCATTTTGCCATTTTAATATGAACGAGGGAGGAATGATTTTAATATACATATATATATATATATATATATATATATATATATATATATATATAAAAATATAGAATGATTTAATAACATTCTATTTTTAAAATGTAAGTACTTAAAGTCTGATTTTAAAATTCATTTGCAAAGTCTTGTTTATGGCTTGGAAATTCTAATATATATATATATATATATATATATATATATATATATATATATATATATATATATATATATATATATATATATATATATATATATTTGTTGCATCAAACCAGAAAAAATACTGGAAGTAATATAAGGATTCTATTTTTAAAGGAATAGAAATGTGAAATTTAAAATAAATGTTTAGCATATAAAAAAAAATTTAATATCATATAAAATGAATTCAGAAAAGAAAAAAAAATAATATACTTATTTCTCTTGAAACTTATGTTTTTAAAGCAATAAATTAGTTACAGAAAAAATTTACTAAATTGCATGTTTTTTCAATATTTATTTTTTTATCAGTAGGCTTTATTAAAAGGGTATTTTTTTTCAAACAAAAGTTAAGAATAGTTATGGATTTTAAATATTTTAAGTGATAGTTGAATTTCAATATATATTGAATATATATATGTATAATATATGTGTGAAAATTAGAAAAACACAACTAATGGAAGAGAGATATGCATTTCAATCAGTTCCAACATTCCATAATGAAAGTGTGTTAAATGAGCTTAATATTTGGAGATAAGTGTAACACAGAATATAGAATAAGAAAATGTATTAAATTGAGAAGAAAACAGGAATATATATGACATTCGAGTGATGAAAATCTTAAAAGTAACATTTTGATTGATATGTATCAGAAAAAAATATTCTTGACCAAATAGTATAATTAAAGTAATTTTAATTGTGGATCACATGCACATTAAGTGTAGAAAAGTGAATTTTATGGAAAATGTCTTTTGCTTAAATTGAGCATTTACCTTTTAAATGACTTAATATGATCAAAAGGTAAGACAAATTGTTTATTGATTAAAATTGGATTAAAACTCAAGTATAAAAGTGGGGGAGAATATTCCTGAAATTATTTTTGTTTTGTAACGTGTTCAACGTTGCTGTTTTACTCTTAATTTTTTTTACATGGTTTTTTTATAAAGCTTGATGATATTCAGGTCCAAAAATCAAAATTGTGTGCATAAATCAAGAACAGTAAATTAATACCTAAATCTTATTTAGAAATAATGGATTCAATAAAAAGTTGAGCTGCCCTAAAATTGTCAAAATATATATATATATATAAAATAATAATGAGTAAATACATAGTTGAGATAGGTAATAAAATGACAGACAATAATAATTTTTCAATTTATTAGCCTTATACTCGAATAGTAGAGTGAAGGAAGTAAATAATCTCTGTATCACAAAATTTACATAGCAATAATCATATGGATGGAAAGTTAAATATTAAAATTTGCCAACATTCTTAAAAATAAGAAATAAAGACAATATATATATATATATACTGAAAGGGCTTTTATGAACTGAGGTTTTTCTATTCTCTGTGATGATCAGGAAAGTACTTTTTATGCAATTAGGAAAGTATGCAGTCTTTTCTTACACTCAAATCATTTCCTTTCAGTGTTCTGACATACAGTACAATGTATGTGTGTTGAAAGCACAAGATAAAGTTTATCTTATTGTCTAAATCTAAAAGATTCTGAACTTGTGTGAGGTACAGGAGTAGAACGAATTTTTGGCTTCATGTGAATCAAACACAAGGTTACTTCTGTATGGAAATTTAGATGTGATTATTTCGTTTCTGTGTTTTTATGTAAATATAAACCAAAATCTATTCAACACAGCCGTATTTAGTGCATTGCTAAATAGATTCCAAAACAGTTCTTTTGCTTCTAAATATAAGTTGATAGGATCCAAGAAATCTGTCTTGTAAATCGACTCTATTCATTCCTTCATTGTACATTTTTATAAGATTTGACTGAGAAATATAAATTTCCTTTTATTGTACTCGGTTATATTTTTTTAGTTTTAATAACAGGCTCATGAGTTAAATAATTGAATGCTATATGTATTACAGTGCTGTTTTTCCAAAGTGACAAACTGAACAGCAATCATTCTCTTGTTTGTTGCTTAATTAATCAAAATTTACTTTGTCACTTTGAAGCTTTTTTGAGGCATGTACCCCACCAAAATTACCCAGTTACAGTACTGAATCAGGCTTTGTTTGTATTTCTTTCTCTTCATATTCTGGAACAATTTGTTTTTGCTGATTGTTATCACAATGCTAACAAAGAGGCAAAGTAGTATACTTCCAGATATATAAAAAAAATCATAAAAAGGAGGCTGATTGTTTAAATTTTCGACCATGCATTTTTATGCAATCTATCATACTCAAAAACTGGCTGGTTTGTAATTTTATATTTTCTTGATAGTGGGGTATTGCTTCACTGTACAGCACACAGAACAGTTTTGTTACCAATATTTAATTTTTATTAGTTGTTCAAAATGAGTGCATAAGTTGCCTTTGTATCAATTTCCATTTTTATGCCCTATTTTCTGTTTTAAGTGAAACTAAAATTTTATGTGTAAGAACAAAAGTAAAGTTCTGTACATGAAATATTTGTCTTACAATATCAAATTTTTCATTTCTATTCTAATTGAGTGATTTTTAGAATTATGAGTTACTGAAAAATGAAAGCTCATCTTTAAATGTTCGTTGTGCCACATGCTGCTAGAATACAAGCCACCCTAAGTACATATATGAATGGAGCAAAGAAAATTAATATAAACTATTTAATAACATAAATAATATACTTTAAAATTTGATATGCTGTTATCCACTGGTTGTATTAATGAAGTTATATTAGGCAGCAGGAAAATCATTTTTGTACGAAAATACATGTTAAGTCAAACAAATGTGAGATGCCTTGAAGCATTATTATTGAGAAGTAAAGTTTTTGGTAGTAGGTTTTTAAATTCACAGTTGTGTAACTGTCAAGCAAAAATATTTGGTGATTCTTAAAATTTCTCGGTTCTTGAAAATTTTCATAAGGAACCAAGAATTTTTATTGCATTCCTAATTAACTCATAAAGATGATTCTAAAATTCCCTTAATTGCTCTTGTTGTTTTTTGAATGAGAAGTAGTGGTTTTAATTTAAAATCTCCATTAATGTAAATGTAATAATTATTAAGTGATCTTTTGCAGCTTTATCGTCTTAAAATCCCGGCTTTCTTAACAAAATAAAAATGTTCATTTTGATGTGTGTTCACTTGCATCTCTGGTAACCTGTATTCTATGCAGTTTGTTTTTAATTTAAAAGAAATCACCTTCAACTAACTACAAAATGTTCACTTGACTCATTTTGATTATGGTTAAAAATTGTTCTCATTATTTCTCATTGTAATTGCTTGTTATAATGTCATGTTGCATTCAAGTTTATCAATCCTATAGAAAATTGTTTTTCTCATTTCTTCAATCGCATTGCTTTTGGAATAAGTGATTTTTGTTACTGAAGTCATTGTGGTTGTTACTACTGTTATATATATTTATTTTTTAGAATTATGCATATTATTGAAATTTACAAATTTAATGCAGTGCTGATATCAGATTGCCATTCATCAGTATCTATTTAAGTGCTGTCATTTTAGCTCCTAGATTGGAAATGCTTTTTCTTATTGCTTTATTTTTCTTCACAATCATCTATCGTTATAATTAAATATTGCTGCATTTATCAAAAAAAATTTAAGAAATTAAATTTATATTTAAAATACAGTTATAAAATTGTTGACTAATCATGAATCAACTGTAATGTAGGAAATGTGTTCAAACTGTTAAGATATAACTATCACCTTGATGTGTTCGCCAAGAACACTGTGAAACAAAAACCAATGGTGATTGGTTAAAAAGCAACTACATTGCAACAAACTCAACCATACTGATAGTATGTAATTTTGGGAAAATCCCAATATTATCAGTATTGAAGCAGCCATAAGCAGTTGAGAAAATGCTTTTCTATATTTAGAAATGTTAAGAATTACATTATCAAGTACACAAAACTTGTGATATTTTTTGACACAAAAATATGGAATATTGATGAAAATATTCTCAATTTTTGAATAGATTTATTCGTTGTTGTTTTTAAAAAAATTAAACCTGTAGTTATATTTTTTTAACTAAGAATTTCATTTATTGCTAGAAAAAATCAAAATATTGGTAACAAAGACATTTTGTATAAGTTTTTAAAATAATTTACAATTACTTCTACAGAACTATGTTATTAATATTGATGATTTTATCAGTGTAAAATGTTTTAAGTTATTCATTTAATTTATAAATTTCTTATAATTTAAAGAGTTCAGTGTTTGTGGGAAACTAATTGAAAGCTTAGGTTGGTGTTTAAAATAACTATGTGAATTTTGCTATAAGTCTTTAATAGTTTCTTGAATTAATTCAATGTTTACATCACCAGGTATCTGTTGCTTACTTATTTTGTTGTCAGCAAGATTGATATATATAACATACTATATGTATAGTTATTTGAGTAATTTTTTGTTTTGTTTTATTGCAGGTGATGTCTTTCAAATTGCTGCAGTATCAATATATGAAGGTGAATTTGAAGATTCCACGTACGAAATGTCTGGAGATATAATGGATGGTGTAAGCATGAATTTTTCTGGAATTATTTTTTAATAGAAGTTGCTATTTTTACTTTTTTTGTTTTATGTATTCCTAAGCAGTTAAAACAGACAGAAACTACTTTAATATAATTATTAATCCTACATAAAGTTTGAAAATGGTTTTCAGAAACCTAGTAGTACTAATTTTGTGTAACCTTTAAAAACTATTGTTTGTAAAGGGTGTTTTTTTTTAGAGGTATAGAACTTTAAATTGCAATAAAACAACGATGTATTATTCGATTGACATGAATTTTTTTTTATTCGAAAGATAATGTTGTGGCATTACATTTTAAATATGATTTCTAGCATAGGACTGCCACGGCTGGCTCGGATGTAGTCCAATCTGGACGTCAATTTTTTATGACTTTTTTTTTTCAACATTTGTGGCCGTATATCGGCAATAACACGGCGAATGTTGTCTTCCAAATGGTCAAGCGTTTGTGGCTTATCCGCATAGACCAATGACTTTACATAGCCCCACAGAAAATAGTCTAGCGGTGTTAAATCACAAGATATTGGAGGCCAATTCACAGGTCCAAAACGTGAAATTAGGCGGTCACCAAACGTGTCTTTCAATAAATCGATTGTGGTACGAGCTGTGTGACATGTTGCACCGTCTTGTTGGAACCACAGCTCCTGGACATCATGATTGTTCAATTCAGGAATGAAAAAGTTAGTAATCATGGCTCTATACCGATCACCATTGACTGTAACGTTGTGGCCTTCATCGTTTTTGAAGAAGGATTCCACCAGCCCATAAAGCGCACCAAACAGTCAGTTTTTCTGGATGTAACGGTGTTTCGACATACACTTGTGGATTAGCTTCACTCCAAATACGGCAGTTTTGTTTGTTGACGTAGCCATTCAACCAGAAGTGCGCTTCATCGCTAAACAAAATTTGCTTATGAAAATCGACCATTATTTTCGAAATAAAATTGCACAATTTGAAAGCGTTGTTCAGGCGTGAGTCTATTCATGATGAATTGTGCCAAACCAAACTGAGAATAAATCACTTGACAGCTGTTAAATCGGTCGCCATCTTGGAAAGTAATGCCAACTTAAACTTCTATACCTGGAAAAAAAACACTCTGTACTAAGATACAATCTCTGTACTAACAGTACAATTATTAAAAATAGATTGAAACGGTATTTGTAATTTATTTGTTTATTTTACAGTATTTATATGATCTACTGATGAATTATTTGGAAGAAAGAGGAATCACTAATGACTTTGCTGATAAAATAATGTTATTTTTCACATCATATGAACACAAGCTTTACATTAAGCTTTTGCAGAACATGAAATCATTCATTGAGAAATAAAATTTTGTAATTCTTTTCTATCATTATGTAATCATAACATGCATTGAAATCAATTGTGTAGTTTTACAGTCAAAACATATTTCTTATGAATAAAGATGCGTTACACTCTAGTTAAATTTATTTTTATTTATTTTTGTGTGCACCAAGACATTTCTTAATTAAGTTATGTTAGCTTTCTGTTTGCAAAGAATGAGCATATTTTATAAAAGCTTTTATTTAAAAAATTTCTCAAAATCTTTAATTGCTATTTTAATTTGCTTATTTATTAGTTGATGTACTAGTAGGCAGGAAAGGTCTCTTGCAAAGTGTCAAAATTCTATTTTTTCTTTGCTCTTTATTAGATTTCTTATAACTTATTCCATTTATTTCCAAATGAAAATCTAATTATAAATTAAATAAGATTTTACAAATATATCAGTGTTGTATGTAGAACTCAAAATTATAATTTTAATTTATAGATTAAAATTAACTTTTAATTCTACACTCCTCAAAAGTGAAATTGCAACACCAAGAAATAATGTGGTGTACTGCAAATTTCAGGAGTGGTAGTGGTAAAAGATGGATATGCTAATGAGTAGATTTGCACACAGATCGGATCATGTGTGATCATGTTGGGATCATCGGATCATGTTGGGGCTATAAAGGCCAGCAACTTTTCCTTCTCATAAGCAGGGCCTGAGGTTTTGCATAGCATTTGCAACTTTTGAATAATTTTATTATTCAATAGAACAAATTTAAAAGGGAAACTTCCCCATAGAAACTAAACATCACATTCTTAAGCTACACCAGACAATAAATTAGACTTATGTAGACGCTGGACATCACTTGGAAACGGAACACGAAGCGTTCCTCCATCCTATACCTAGATTGTTAGATGTGGCCTGAAGTGGATAGGCCATGATGAGTCTCCTGATTGGTGGGTGGGATGTGGCAAGAAGGAATGGCTACAGGAACAGTTTAGGATGTAGCTGCAGTTTCAGCGGGAAAAGACCTGATGTTAGATGAGAGCCCTTGTTGTGATTCTACATCACAAGTGTACTCTATTTATACATATGGCCACCTGGTGGCAGAAATTAACATAATTAATTGATGATATATGCTCACAAGTATACTCTATTTATACATATGGCCACCTGGTGGCAGAAATTAACATAATTAATTGATGATATATGCATATGAGCCAGCTCATATTTTTCTCAGATAGCAGATGTGGCCTGAAGTGGATAGGCCATGATGAGTCTCCTGATTGGTGGGTGGGATGTGGCAAGAAGGAATGGCTACAGGAACAGTTTAGGATGTAGCTGCAGTTTCAGCGGGAAAAGACCTGATGTTAGATGAGAGCCCTTGTTGTGATTCTACATCACAAGTGTACTCTATTTATACATATGGCCACCTGGTGGCAGAAATTAACATAATTAATTGATGATATATGCTCACAAGTATACTCTATTTATACATATGGCCACCTGGTGGCAGAAATTAACATAATTAATTGATGATATATGCATATGAGCCAGCTCATATTTTTCTCAGATAGCAAGCAGGAGAATAAAAGAGATTAAATTTTTTATTTGTGGGTAATTAAATTTAATGGATGATCTTTTAAAGAAAAAGTGTTAGAATTTACTTCTAACAAAATTAAATTCATTTCAAAAATTGGCATTCTATCTGAAATGTACAATACATAAAGGATGCTCAAATGAAAGTGATTCAAGGTGTGTATCCACGAGATGTGTAGGGACAGATACATAGATAAAAACAACAATATTTAATGACTGGAATGCATACACAAAATTTGTTAAAAGAAATCATCCATAGTACTTAGGCAGGCGTCCCATTGCTTAGGAAGGTTACGAATTCCGTCTGCAAAGAACAATGTCAGTTGATGATGGAACCAGTTCATAACTGCAACCTTTACGTCATTATCAGAGTGAAATCATTGACCCATTAGGCTTTTCTTCAGCTGTCCAAAGATGATGTTCTTTAAAATCTCCCATGTTATAGCAGCATTATTTATATCTTGATATTGAAATTCTAAATTCTGGTTTAATACTAAAGGTGCAAAAATGTCAATTTTGATGAAAATGATAATTTTTTTATTGCAAATTTTAAATGGATTTTCTGCTTTCTAAAAATACCTTACTTTTGCTTGTGCTCCAATTATTTACAAAGTTATAGTAGTTTTTATATCAAGTGAGAGCAATAAAAACAAACCGGAGGTATTTGCATTTTAAAAAGTTTTCTTTTACTCTTTTTTTTTTTTTTTTTTTTTTTTATTGAATTTATTTCAAAATATTTATTTAGAAATAAAACATTTTTAGTAAAATTTGGCAATAACTTCATACATTTGTTGTCATTGTTTGATTTCCTTCTGTTCTTGCTTCTCAATTTTTCTTTTCATATTTGATGTATTGTTTTGATGGAAGAACTATCTTTTTAAAGACAAAATATTAACTAATTATGCCTAGCATGATCTGAGAGGTCTAAGAAGTGCTGGTTTAATGAAAATCTTTTCATCATTGGTGCCAGCAGTAATAAGAATGTTGAAGCAGCTAATCCCAATAATACTGAGTCCGCTAGTGTCAAAATCTTTCCAAAGAGATTTCGAAATTTACTCGGAAAGCATTTTTCATTAACATTTTATGTACTTTTGTGACATCTCGCACGTCTTTTCTTTAACAAGTCCTTTGGGCCAGAATTAATGGCAACTCTTTTCCAACCAAATCCAAGAAATGAAATGTGAATAAGAGATGCAAATAAACGGACTTTAAATATCAGATCTTAGAGTAAGCGAGATGGCAATGTAAAGGAATGTTAGACAATTGATGTGGGTTGTAGCAGTTGATGGTTACTACAGTTCGTGTTTCAAGTTTGAATGAGTTCTATGTGACGTGGATACATATATTGGTGTTAGATTAGAAGGAAGCCGTACAGTTGCATCCCATTGCATGTAAAGACAAGAGCTACTGCAAGCTATAATAAGGTAGGATTGATTACTTAATATTAGAATCAAGGATTAGGTGGTTCGCTTATTGATATTGGTCTGAATTGGATTAGGTCTTATTATAAATATATATATTGCGTATTGTGTCATCGTAGATTCTCTCATATTAATTATTATAATTGAATCTGTTAAAAGTTTAAGTTGAATATCTTAATAAAGTCATATTAAGATAATGTTTGATCCTAGTTCTTTTGCTAATCCTACGCTTCTAGCTCACGCTGATACTTCGAGAGATGTACTTCCAAGGGGAGAAACATCACAGTATTTTACCTAAAGATACAATTATTGGACTTGGGTGCATTATTGTTAATTCCTTTTAATTTGGTATATACTGGTTTATTATTATATATAATAAAAAATTTTAATGAATTTGTAAAATTTGATAAGGAATGCATTTTAACTTCTGCAAGACACCCTTTAGAATTTACAAAATTGTCTCGGAGGAAAAAAGAAAAGCACAGAAAGCAAAATTATTAATAATGTTGCACCTGTACTTTGGTACTAGAGATACTAGCGCCATAATAACACCTATACAAAAACACCAAGTCTTGGATATGCTGCTACTGGATGGTCCAGTGACGATTCAGATAGTGAAAGCAAGAAGGAAATTTAATCGAAGACATTTGTTACTAATAGTTTAACATTGTTGTTTTTTTCTTTTTTCTCTATTTAATAACAGATTTTTTTGAAAAACCTAACATTTTCATTTCGGCTGAATATTACTGTTAAAAAAATACATGATATGAATTTGCCGATAGGCAAAAAAAGGCCGATCTTTATCCATCTCCTTCGCATATGAATCTAAATGCAGTTCTGTGTTGTTTCGCCTTTTCTATAATGTTTTGGGTACTGGTGTATTTGACCATATTTTTGGAAAAACTCCACCAAGTCGCTACCAAAGAAAATAGATATTAAATTTTAATCACTGTTCACTACAAAATAGTCTTATTTTCAAGGATGCAAGAAAACATATATATATTGCAGATAGCAGTTCAGTCTATCAAAAGTTATTTTGAATATGCCTGAACAAGATTGTGTTTGAGCATGTGTGGGAATGGTTTTCTATTGGTTGCATATTTTGGCATTTGAGGGTTTTAAATTTGACTAAAAGAGACGATACTTTAATATGCTAGTACCGAAGTTTCTCATAGAAAAAAATTACAAATTTAGGGTTTTTAACTGTCAAAGGACAACATTTTTAAATCCAGATTTTAATTAAAAGAGCCATTTGATTAATTTTTATACCAGAGGCAAATAACTTGTTCCTAAATCACTGGATAGTGATGAAGAGAGTTACACTTAAAAATTTCGATTATTTTATACTAAAAATAATTATATTCATAAAAATATTAATTCAATTTAAAACATTGGTGTAGGCCAGAAATCATTAAGTTATATAGCCCCAATGATTTCACATACCATAAAATAAGGGGTCTCAAAGTTCTCTTTACTTTTTTACAATTTAGGAATCATTTCAACACTTAAACACAGTAAAATTCATCACCATCATGCTACTCTAAAATGATATTTAATTAGAATACTGAATATTAATTTTAAAATTGCAATAAATTAAAAGGTATTGTATTTTATAACTTTTCAATTTGTGTGTTTGGATAGTTGGATGTGAAGAAAGAGTATTGTATGTATATAGTAGTGATGGTAAACCTATGACTTGTGGGTCAGACACTAACCCACACAAGCTTTTTAACTAACCCACAATTGCTAGGCAACTACTTGTTTGCTTAGGCGGGTTTATTTAGATCTTCTAATTTGTGTGTATTATTTATATTCTATTTGTATTTTTTCAAGCACTGCATTGACAAAATCAATTTAAATGCTGTCTGTATACTTCAGTTGGATCATTACACTTCCAAAGCTATGCAAATGACAACAAATGTATATGGAAGTATGTAGTATTTGCAATAAGCAAAAAGTGTATACAAAATATCAAATAAAGTATAATTTTACTTAATTTTGTTTGTTGAAAAAAAATTGAATTAAATGTTGAGTTAAAATTGTGAGCATTTTTTGAAATGTTCGATACACGGGAAAAAAAACTTCATGCAATTATTTCTATGAATGAAGAAGTTATAAAAAATAGCCGTTATATCGGTTCTTCGCACGGGTGAATTGAAAAATTAAACAATACAGATTGAAGGATAAAGAATTTTTAATGAGTTAATTTTACGTGAATTGCAAATTAAACAAAAAAGAAAGCTTTTTGCATATCTCAGCTGAACAAAGAATATCCTGTTTGTTAAATTTTAAGTCTGTAGATCTAATAGCTGATAAAAATGATTTTTTTTATCTCGTAACTCTCTTGTGGGTCGATTTTTGAAAACACCTTCCTAAGCTGATCTCTGCTCAGCGAAACATTGTTACAAATTTTGTGTAATGAACGCTTAAAATATAGTATGAATAATTTATATCTGGAAGTGTAAATAAGTTAATATTACTTTTGTTGTATTTATTTTTTATTAAAATTGGAATCAGCCTCACACTCCGCCTGTTCAAGCTTTCATAGTTCCTGGTGTAGACAAAACAAAATGCAAAATTTTGCTTCACACGTAAAAGATATATGCTGTTGTGGGCTTTTTTAGAGATGGCCGAATTTTTTCCTACTTTCTTGACAATTATCGTTATATTTTGGACACTTCACTCAATATCTTTATAAAAAGTCATGTAAATTATTAACACTGGTGTAGCTAGGCCTGAGTGGGCCCTGTATCAAAATTCCTTCGGAGGCTCCTTTTTTAAAAATAAATACAAATTATCACAAACAAAATTTATTTAAGAGTGTTGAAATAATTTCATAGATATAAGAAAAAAAACTTCATTAATTAAGAGAATTAGGTACTTTTATAGGGATGGCGATTCTTCCCGAAAAAGATCGATTTGAATCGTAACCTGATGAATCGATTCACAAAAAATCGAGATATATGAAAGATCGATTTTTTTTCAAGTCTGCATTTACAATGTAAATATAAATACATTTTATGAAAAACATGAGTATCTGATTAGTAGAATCGGGGGATTTTTTTTTTAGTTCAGGGAATTCGTCAATTACAATTATTTTTATTACCATATCAAAGTATCAGGTATAAAGGAAGACATTTATTTCCTAAATGTATTTGTTACATTAAAAGGCTTAGAAAATAGATTATATAGCTTATAGTTCCCAATGCTTAATGGGAACTATATTGCTAAGTCTGATAACCGGTCTTGCCCTATAGAAGTTCTAAGATAGTTTTAAATAATTTTTAGCTTAGAGAAGCTTCTTTCAGTTGTTGCACTTGTAACTGGAAGAGTTAAAAATAGTAGGCATACCGTTATAATATCCGTAAAACTGGAAGAGAGATTATTGAAATTAATTAATAGTAATTCTGTGAGCTCTTTGATTGAATAGATTTTCTGATTTTAAACAACCTTTTAAAGAAATTAATTATTCATAGATACCGGGGTGTTAAGTCCTATTGTATTCATTAGCTAGTTTTGTGGCCTGCTCTTTTATTTCTTTATTTGAAAAGGATAAGAGTTTATCTGGTTGTAAAATTTCGAAAATATTACTGAGATCATGTAGACTTCGAAATTTTTGTCCGGTTTGGGATATCAACACATCTAGACAGCAGTAATATGCATTAACTTTGAAAGCCGATTCCAGGTCTGAATATATTTGATCTGCTAACTCGTCAAAAAAGCGCTTTGTTCGCTTTCGTCTTCCATTTTTAAAAAAAGGTGTTACACCCCATCCCTTAGCTGGATCTTCAGACTCGTTTAGCAAAGAATTGAATGAATTTTGTTTTCTAATTGCTACCAGTTCGTTCAGATAATTATTCAACAGAATACTAGCTTTTTGTAAGTCGTTTTTTTCATGTTGTAGGGCTTTAGAAATGAGGTCTATGATTTTAAATAACCAAGAAAAAAAGGTTACAAACACAATAAAATCATAGCTCTCTAATGTAGTAATTATATTCTTACATTCGTCACGTTCGTCTTTTTTATAGTTGAAATTAAACTAAGTTTACTTAAAGTATTCATTATTAGTGAGTAATTTTTTCGAATACCGAATCAGGCGTCATTTCTTGATAACAGTCTAGTAGGGCATACTTTTTAAAGGGTTATTTATATTTTTCGGAATAATCACTAATTAACATTGCCCAGCGTTTTGTGCTATTGCCAAAAAAAGTATATATTTTTCTAAGAAATCGAAAAATTGTGACACTTTCAGAATATGTTATGTAACATCATTTAAAATTAAATTTAATGAATGTGCTGCACAATGAGCATAATTGGCATTTGGTGCATGCTCTTTTATAAGGGTTTGTAACCCTCTATATACTCCCGTCAAAACATTTGCTCCATCATAACTCTGCCCCCTACAGTTTGACAAATCAATTCCATATTTTTCGATTGCATTTAAAATTTCAGTTTTAATTCCTTGGGACCGACACAAAGAACTCGCAGATTTTAATTTCGTTAGGTGCATCATCCTTTTCCTTTATCTTAATATATCGAAACACTACAGAAAGTTGTTCAATTTTTTAAAGATCTTGTGTAGTATCCATAATGATTGCCAGAAATGTGGGACTTTTTTTTTTTAATTTTTATTACACTATTTTCTCTAACTTTGGTTCCAAGCAAATTAATTATTTGATTTTGAATGGGGGGGGATTTAAAATAATTTATTTCCCCCTTTGGCTTCAAGAGAAGTTCTTTTTAAAACAGGATTATAATTTGCTAGCAAGTGTACAATTGATATGAAATTTTCGGGTTTGGAATCGTGGCCTCTGAAAGGTAAATTGCAAACCGCTAAAGTAATAATAACATTAATTATTCGATGCAATACCTTTCGCCAAAAAGTAAATTTACTATTGATTTCACTCTCTAATTGAATGCCAATTGTATTTCCTTGAAGCCAATTGTTATAAGACAGAGCCGAATTAATATGTTGAAGTGAATTTCCGTGATCGGTTATAGTTTGTGCTAAAAACGGAAACACCATCATTAACCCATGCCAGGACCGATCCTTTGGTGTCGACCGCGTTCGTGCAAAGACCTAATGTGCCGCCCCTATAGAGAATTTTTCATATTTTGACTAATACTTAACGTTGAAATTATAGGCTCGTCTACCTGTATTGAAGTAAAAAGTAAAACATTTTTTTTTTTTGCCAGCTTATAGGTCATAATAGCGACAAAATACTTTAATTATATAATAAACAAAAATACTACCTTTGGTGGATGATACCTGAGCTGTGGCACCCCCTCTCCTAACTACCACACCAACGGGAGGACGTTTCAGTTCTCGACAGATCTAACGTGCATCGCTGCCCTACACGGCCTCGTGTAACGGAAGGTCAGTTCTACAAAGAGGTGACGGGTCTATCCGCGTGCGTGTTCTCAAAATACTAATCCTCTTGGAAAATATTGGGTCTTTAAAAATTATTATATTATACAAAGCTTTCTTCCGAAGAAGTGACCATGCAAATTAAGACTTGTATATAAAAGTGAAACTTTCAGGTTAGAAAAGAGAGAGATAGGGTAAACTACTAACGGGAGCAGTGATTAATTAAACTTAGATAGTAGTAGTATAGTAGATATATATATATAGTTGCTGATATTTTAATACCCAAGTTGACGATCTGTCACTTTAGAATTAAGCTAGATTAGGTACCTAGGAGGTAAAAGCTATTAAATAGACTAAGTGTGTTCTAATTATTTAAAGTCTTCTCATATCTCGCGTACCTCGTTAATTGCTCTCCATACTTGATAATTGCGTGCATTTCTTAACTTAGGTTAATTTAATTTGTGTTGCTGTTGGTACTGTGAATAAATTGAGTTATTTTGAAAATGGCTAGTCTTCCTTTCATTTCTCCCATCCTTTCGACGCGTCGCGGGCAGACCTTTACATAGACTACTTAATAATTAACTGTAAAATAACTTTTCTGGCTTTCTGAGAAGACAATGTACTCGTAATTTTCGGGGGTATAAACGTGTCATTCATGCGGATCTTTTTTCCTTAGTCTTAAATTTCTCAGAATATAATGCTCCATAATTCTGGAGAAAATAAGCAGTCCGTATAGCAATTCATAAAATAAATTTTAAAAAAGGAAACCTATTGTGTATAGAAAATAAATTTTTTTTTTTTATTTAATGTGAACATCTTATTACAATCACTGAAAAAAGAGGATTTTATAGTAATTTATCACTGTCAAAGATCGGTTGAACTAAGTAAACAAACCTGTTTCGCTCACATCTTTTTCTCACAATCGCGGTTAAAATTTAAAACACTACAAGAGTTAACACATCAGACAAAGAAAACCGCATTGCTTACAAAAATTATTCAAGCGTAAACCTGTAACTTCGCAAATGGTTGAATTCATCGGAATGTTTTCTGCTTAATGTAAATATATGTGCCGACTGTAAGTGTATGGGTGAATTGATTCAAATTTTTCCCAAGTGAAAGGTCAGCCACCATGATAAGTCAGGTAATTCTTTCTTTGCCACCTGTGGGTTTTGCGACTGTTTTCATACTGAGAAACGCGTTGTCTGTCCCGATCCATTGTCTATTTTAACTTTTGATTTTTAAAAATTTTTTTGAGAATCTGAAATAAAAATGCTCGTGAGAACGTAGAGTTTTTGGATTTGCTCTTAGACGAGGGAAACTAATTTTCCCAGCCCGAAGTAATTATTGTGCTTCTAAATCGACTTTGTTTGAATTATGTATGAATCGATTAGGGGGGGGGACTGATAGATTGGAGTAAGATTGCTTCTAAGTAACGTTCACATGAAAGTTAGAGCGAAATAGATTTTAAAACGTACAGTGAAATGCGTTTAAGGCGAAAACGCCCAAGACGAAATAATTCAACGATCCCGACAGACTCCTACGTATTTCCACGCATTTTTTTCTATTAACACGAAACGAAAATTGCTTACACGAAAAGATTTCCCTTCTAGGATTGAACAAAATACCGACCGGCTTGGAATGTCCTATTGTATTATCGGAAGAATTCATTGCAGTAGATGACAACTCCAATTATGGTAGACAAAGACATTTTTTTAGTTCGTTCATAGTTCAAGAACTATCTTTGATGCAGATTCCGACGAAGAAAATGTAGAATGCAGCTCTTGTTCCCATAACATCCGAAATGAGGAACGTCATGAAAAGTATGCGCAGATGCACATTCCAGTGATGAAATTAATAAAAAAAATGGACAATATCGAACATTTTGTTGAAAATCTTTGCTAAAGAAAACGATGCAATAATAATAATAATAAGATTATTTTTCCAAAATCTTTGCTTTTTTCAAAAAAAATTTTGTGTTAAATATATGCATGTCTATTTAAATAAAAAATAAACTTTAAAAAACTTTATATATATATATGCATATATATATAAAAGAAATATTTATTATTTATCAAAAACAAGAAATAATAGATAAAGAACATAACAAGAAATAACGTAATAAATATATGAAAGCTGAACATGAAGAACAAAATTATAGAGAAATAAAAGAACTACAAAAAAGAAGAACCTAGCAAGTCAGAAAGCAATTTCGGACTTAGGACCGAATAAGTGGGGTTAAACTAGTTTGAAGGCGCCAACCTTCTCCCTTTGCAACTCGGTAGGAAAACCAAATAAAATAAACAAAACTTCAGAGAAAGTATAACTCAGAGAGCATGATAAAACCAATCACTACTATTATGTAACAAACTCTCCCAAACTCTTAATGCAGAAAAATCACAAAATAATTATGTAAGAAAAGTAGAAAAATACTATAACAATTACATAAGAAAAGTATCTTTCAAAAAATAATTTAACAAAATTTCTTTACTCACAAAGCTTTTACGAAGAAAAACAAGCATCTTGCCATTAATGAAAGTCAATTTTTCACCAAGTTAAAAGTTCGAAAAACATAAACACATCTTTTGAGCTGACTTTTAAACCAGCCAGCAAAGACAAGTATAAAATGACGACAATCAAATATGGTAAAATTTGAATTGGTTGATTGTCAAAAATGTAAATTTGCTAGGCTCTAATTTGATTGGTTGTCAACAATGTGTAAGATGTGTGTGGAAAAAATGTAAACTGTGATATGAGTGTTATGATATAATCTTCACAGCAAGACCACTAACATGCTGACTTTGAAAACCTATTGTTATGTGGTGGATTTGGAATTTGAAGTAGCAAGACGGTTAATGTATTTGTAATGAATATAAGATCTCAAGAAATTAAAAGGGTATTCATGATCTAAACAACATTGATAAAAAAATTTTATATTATTGTATTTATCTATTTTGTAGGTAGTTAAGTTATCATTTCTAAATAAAAAAATTCAAAATGATATTTCTGTAAATTGATATATGAAAATTACTGTTCCATACGGGAATTTTAATTATATGGAACTTAAACGAATCTCTTTTGTCAAAAATGTTACTGACTACATTATTGTTAATAAGATGCAAGTCTCTCTAAATCCAAGAATTCCACCCTATTAGAGTTGAAGTTAGTTTTAAGGAGCTTGAGATAATCAGGGTAGAATGTAATATTTGGTTTGTATTCACTATTTTTACCAAAAATTATTATATCATCTATATAACGATAAATTAAGTAAGAATCATTTATAACATGATCTATTTCAAAAAAATGTAAATATAGGTTCGCTAAACAATTACTAGCTGGACCACCCTGAGGTAATCCTTTGATCTGTTTATAAAGATTATGATCAAAAAATGTAATGAAATTTTCTTTTAAAATGAGGTTAACAAGAATATCAAATTTTTCTTTTTTCATTGAAGTATATAATTCATATTTATCATAAATTAACTGAACAATATATATATATATATATATATATATATATATATATTGTTCATAGATTGTTTTTTATTTGGCAATAACACGAAATTCTTTCAACAAGAAAAAATATTTCAGTCCCATCAGTTTCTTGTTAAGCGATTTTCACTGCACGTGAAAGATTTTTTTTAAAAAGTTATAGTAGTTACCTAACACATAACTATTGTAGTAGTTGTAGCTAACTGAATGAAACTTTTTAATTATAGTTACTTTAAAAGCTTGTAAGTGTGGGTATTTATGCTGTAATAGTTTTTCTGTGCTTATTTTGAAAACGTTTTAAAGCGACATCTGACTTCTTGATCTACATCATTTTTTTCTAATTCACTTATAGATAAGTTTCTATCCCTGGTAGTTTTACACAACTAAGAATCTTTTCTTAAAACCAAGCTTGTGGGAATTTTGTTGATCGATTATATTTTAAGACTTAAATTACTTAGCTTAACTGCAAAATATGAATCTACGAAAAGCGTGCACAATTCATCTCTTGGCTGTACCATGCACGAACAATGCTCTTGGATGTTGCTTTCAATACATTTACTCTTCGAATAAATTCATAAAAATTGTTAAATTTCTAACTTTTAAGTATTAAACAAAAAATAGACCCTGTTGTGTATTATTAATCCGATTTCCACTGCAAAAACGGGGCGGTTCTCTATCACCTTTCTTAGTTTGTAATACGTATAGTTTTTTCAAGGCCTGTATAAAATACTCATCAAAAATACACTGTGCACTAACATTCTATTCATCTTAAACTATGCTATCTATCAGGAAATCGAAACATTTTGATTTTTCAATAACTATTTAAAATTCAGCATATTTATTCGATTTATTATAAGCTTTATTTTGAGAAATTGTTCAAAATTTTGCTTGATTGATAGAACTATATGCGGTCGCCCCTTGTTTCGGGCACCCTTGGGCAGTGCACACCGGCTAGAATCGGCTCTGCCCTATGCTGAGAAATTGATTTGCATTGACGATCTGCTAACAACCAACAGAAGTAGCATGGTTCGTTTAAAATAATTGAATAACACATCTATGGTCTTAGTATTTTTATACCGGCCTTGTTCAAATATGAATAATAAAAATGTAAAAATCATCGGTTTGATACTGGATCCTTTGGAAATGGTCCTTGAGGCACAAATCATCAAAATAACCTCTATCTGAAGAAGATATATTAATTGATTATTTATGTGGGACAAATGGGGTCCAATACGCTTCTCTTATGATTTATTTAACATTAAACAAAAAATTAATTAAAAAGGTAGATAAGTTTTTACAGATAAGTTTGACGATGATATTCAGAAGGTAACGCCTGCTCGCGCATCTCGCGTTCTCCTCTTTCTCTCTCTAATCTGTTTTTTCTCAAGAGTCTCTGTTTTTACATTTCAGTTCTGCTTTTACTTTGATGCGCCTGCGCGCGAAGACTGTGTTTTGCTTTTGGCTGCATGCCACATTTATATACATTCCTTAGAATATTTGTTATATTCTACTTCTGTAGACTCTCTGTGCTTCAGAATATTCTAAAAATATAATAAAATTAAATTGCTTTATATTCTGAGTCATCAGCCAACCTACAAAAATAATCATTCGAGTCCTATTAAATCTCTAATTGTTTCTCATTGAAATTAAGACATTGTGAGAAATTAAATACAGAAGTATCGATAAATATATTCATATTTTAATGCGAAAGTTCTAATATGCACAAATATTGTAATTAATACAATTTTACTCTTAAATTATTTTTCTGTTAACTGGCATTGTAAGTTGATTCGAACACAATTAACAAACGTAGTAGCAAATACACATAACTCGTGTGTCTTTCCTGCAGATTGATTCTATATATTGTGAAATATTCTTATATGTAACATGAATGCTCTTATTCATTCATGAATATTCTTATACATATAACATGACTTCATATTATTACAATATATAAAAATATTACAAATTATACTATTTTGTCTAAAGGCTACACAGTACTCTTTTTCAGAAAACTTTTTGGTGACAGTAATATTAAAAGTAGTTTGTATGTGTAATATTCTCAAAATAAGTCAGTTTGTCAAGCCATTATTTTAAAAACATAATGTTATAAAGTTTTTTAATCTTTTATAAAGTTCTCAATTCTTAAATTTATTTATTTTAAGTGATTTTTTTTCTTAAATTATTAGGAAAAAAGTTAGTATGTAATTCAAAATCGGTTTCCTTGTTGGATTTCTCTATAATTATTTTGATATCTTAACCTAAAAAAAAAAACGCGAAAAATTTAAAAATATTAACTTTAATATAAAAAAATAGCTAAAGTTCTTTCAGACTTAATTCCATCTACTAACTTCTATAAAAACTTTTATATCACTTTTTCCATATGCTAACTTTTAAATCAAAGTATCCGCAAAACTTTCAAGGTTCTATCTTGAACAACAAAAAAAAAACAAAAGGAAATAGAAAACACATTTCAAAAAAATTATTTTAAAGTTTCTAAAGACATAAAACTAATACTACCTGCAAAGCTCTAATTTTTTTAACATGTTACTTTTCAACTTAAATAAAAAAAAGTTTGAAAAAAAAAAAAAAAACAAAAGAGCTATACAAATTTTTTAAAAAGTTTCTCTGATTAAAGAAAAATGAAAACCGTAACATATTTCTGAAAAGACAGTTCATTTTCTCAAAACGCTACTATAAATTGAGAACCTTTATTGGATTTCAGCATTGCAGGTATGATAGGTCTTGAAACTGAAGATAGCAAATTCTATAGAATTTGTATACTTATATAAGTATACTTATCTCAAGTACTAAGAAATGATTTATATACACAAGTAGAGGCGAATAATCTATTATTTCAAATATATCTTGTCCTATGCTGAAACAACATGTGCGCGCTCTTGATTTTATTTTAATTACTGAAACAGGTGTAAATTTTAGATTCATGATAATTTTTGCAATTTTTAAAATACATTCTTAATTTCATAAACATGGCTTGAAAGAACTTGGAATATAACTCCTTTTTTACCTTACAAATACAGTATCTATTTTGCGTGTTTTTACATGGCGTTTCAACCGTGTAAGACTAAAGTCAGATTAATAATAAACTTTATTACACAGTGTGAGTAAATAATAATAAAAAAAATCTTACCTTTACAATTCAAATAAGTCGTACTTATTGATTGTTGAAAAAAAAAAGATATTTTGGACATTTCTTAGAAACGTTTTGTGTTTTTTAATTTTTCGTTATAAAGCACCACTAGGATATACTCCATTTTCGCTCTTAGTTTGAAAAGTTTACCGTTTAAATAATCACAACGAAAGAAATAGAATTAACATAGTGAAATGAAAAGCAGAGAATTTAAACCTCTCATATATTGGCAGTCTGTTAGAATGACTCGTTTTAGAAAGTATTGTACACTGCTCAAAACAATTAGGGGAGCACATGATTTTAACAAAAGTAAGCAAAGATGTATACCAATAAGTAACATAAAATGAATCATCCATAATGTAAAGCCTACCAAGAAACAAAAGAAGAAAACTTTATATGCAAATCAAAGTTCATGACGTCAAAAACCAGAAAAAGGAGATAAGGGCAGAAATTGGGATGTTGCAGAAACGTCTGTTTTATTGCCGTAACTGCGAAATTCGATTGCGCAGTATTTATTTTGAGACCAGGTTACTTGAGAATGTCTCAACAACGTGATTTACCGGAATCCATGGCATGGCGTGTTATAGGCAGACTGGAATCCGGGCAAACACAACGTCGTGTCGCGGATGCTGTTGGAGTCGCCAGAAGTGTTGTTGCAAGGCTGTGGAATCGATTCCAAGAAACAGGAAATGTTAGACGTCGACCAGGGGCACGTCGGCCACGCACCACTACATCAACTAATGACCGGTATATACAGTTAACAGCCCATCGAAACAGAACAGAGAATGCTACTCAGCTGCAAAGACAGTTGCTCTTGGCAACAGGCGAAGGGTGTCGAACCAAACAGCACGTAATCGGCTTCATGAGGGAGGGCTGTATGCACGTAGGCCAATGGTCTGCATTCCGTTGACTCCACACCACCGTGCGGCCCGAAGAAGAGGGGCTGCTGAACATCGAGATTGGGAGCAACATGATTGGAGCCAAGTGCTGTTTACAGACGAGTCCCAATTCAGTCTAGAGCAGTGCTTCTCAAACTTTCAATACTGGCGCCCCCCTTTTTAATCACAATTTTTATCGAGCCCCCCCTTATACATAATAATTTACTGAATGCAATAATAATGCACTTTTACGATAAAGCAACAATATTTATTATAAACCGTACAAATTCATGACGTAAGTATTAAATTTTGTATATGTTACTTTTAAGCAGAAAAAAGTTAAGTAATAGGATAATTACTAAGATATTTTTCCTTTCTCTGATTTTTAAATTGGAACATATTACAAAACGCGGTGGTTGCTTAGAAGACAAAATATAGATATCAGCTAAATATAGAAAATTAACTCAGAGGGTTAATTTCTTATCTTAAAACTTCTTTCAAAAAATTTGCTCTGTAAGACAAGCCCATGGAAGTAGCTAATAATTATTAAACTTGTTCTTAATTTAGTATTAATTAATTAGTCATAAAATACTCTGTGCACCACTCATACATTAAAAGCAGTGTTTCTCAAATTTTCAATACAGGCGACCCAATTTTCAATCATAATTTTTGTCTCGCCCCCTGTACAACAATAATGTATTTACTGCAATAAAAATGCACTTTGAGAGAGAGACGCTAAAGTTACAATACGATCTTAATTATAAACCGTACAAATTAATACGATAAGTATATTAAATTTTGTGTATATGTAACTTTTAAGTAATATATATTTTAAGAAAATTACTTAAAATATATATTACTTAGAATATGTTATTTATATTTCTCTAATTTTTTAAATTGGAACAGATCGCAAAATGATGTATTTAATTAAAGATTTATTTCCTTCAGCATTCGTTTCTCAAAGTACAAATGTCATTAGAAAAATAGTCTAGTCAATGTCGCTCTCTATCATATCCATCACATCTGGCATTATAGGGTACGTTTGCGTGAGTCTGGGCAACCTATCGGACGTCTGCGCAAAACATGTAAAAATGCTTTTCCTCGTACAATTCCAGTCAGTTTTGGTCGACTCGATACTTCCATAGCTACCGAATCTAGCTTGAATGTACCTTTTTTAATTTGCACGTTAATTGTAATTCACGGTAATTAAGTATTTACGGCAGTAGGTTAAAACAAAATCATACATATATTTTTAAGTCGTAAAGAAACATTCGACGATAATAAAGGATCAAACAAGTACACAGACGAGCATGGTTCCAAAAATTAAATCAAGGAAATATTTTCAAAAATACTTAAATATTAGATTTACCACTACTGAAGTAAATGATGGGGGAAAATGCCCCAGCTTGTTATGTGTTAAAACTTACAAATCTGAAGAACAAGTGAAAGTTGTTTTTAAAACCATATCAAAGCATTTAGCCATGTTGGCAATCATTTTAAAAAGTATTTCCTCGATGAGGACAATTTGGTAGCAAGTTATGAGTGGATGAGAGATCTATTTCAAAATACTCCAGAAAGGCCCTCAACCTCCGAAGAAGAAATCTTCATATATTTTACATCAGTGAAAAATTAAAAGGCAATTTGTAATAAATCGCTCTTTGAATTTGGGGTAGAGGTGGATGAGGAATTATCTGTACTGAAAACAAAAGCACTTCGTATACTATTACCATTTTCAACATCCTACCTTTTTCAAACCGGATTTTCTGCAGTGGATGCCTTGAAGCAAAATATAGATCTCAGCTAAATATAAAAAAAAATAAATATTTTAATATACAAAAAAGGAGAAATAGATATGCTTATTGGGTGCGAGCTCTTTTTTGAATTATTAAGACCTAATAAATTTCGATGGTCACGCCCAAAATGGCTGTTTCAACAGATGTATTAAGTTACATTGTTGTAGGGAGCGTTAATAAATTTGAAGAAATATCATATTGCGGCGTAGCTAATAATTCGGAAATAAATTCAGATAGTCTTAATCAACATTTGCAAGCATTTTGGGATATTTAAATGGCAGATGGATCCTCAATAGAGCATAGTTTAGAAGAAGAAATTTGTGAAAACCAATATCAAAACATTCGTTATCACAATGAAGAAGGACGATATGTTGTATAATTACCCTTTGAAAAAGATCCTTACTGTTAAGGTAATTCAAGGTTTATGGCTAAAATTCGTTCGAATCAACTTTGGAAAAAACTCTCAAAACATTATAAATTACAAACCCTTTATAAGTCGTTTTTACAGGAATATAATGCTCTAAACCCCATGCAACTAGTAGCTGAACCCCTTGAAAATAATATTTCTTATTTTCTACCACATCATGGAGTATTTCGCCACGATAGTAAAGCTAAAAACCTTAGAGTGGTTTTTAATGCCTCCTCTGAAATCGCATCAGGTCTTTCTTTGAATGACATTTTATGTAAAGGCGAGATTTTGCAGCAAGATTTATTTTCAATTCTCTTGAGATTTAGGCAGCACACATTTGTCTTTACAACGGATATTTCAAAAATGTTTAACAGAGATTTTAATTAAACTATCATCAAAATTTGAAATTTATTATATGGAAAGAGTGTTGATGGCCCTGTACAAACATACAAACTCAGCACTATTATTTACGGGCCTACTTGTGCACACTATCTTGCTACCCGACCCATTCAACAATTAGCTAGGAACGAAGGAGAATATGCTTTGGCTGCAGCAGTTACTATCAAAGACATTTATATGGATGATATTTTAACATGTAGTTCAGACTTTCAAGAGTTTCAAAAACTACAAATAGAATTAATTAGTTTATTTAAAAAAGCGGGTATGAGCCTACATCAGTGTTGTAGCAATACTCGAGAAATATTGTATTCAATACCTAAAGAGCAATCTTGAGATTTCCATTGCCAATCATCAGACCAAACAATTAAAATTCTATGAATCATTTGGATTCCACACTTTTAAGACGGTTGTGAATTGCTGTGAGTCGTATACAAAAAGAAAAGTTTCATCCATTACCCGTTTGTTTGACCCCCTTGGATGCTTGGGGCCAGTTCTAACTAAGGCAGTGCTTCTCAAACTTTCAATACTGGCGCCCCCCTTTTCAATCACAATTTTTATCGCACCCCACCTTATACATAATAATTTACTGAATGCAATAATAATGCACTTTTACGATAAAGCAACAATATTTATTATAAACCGTACAAATTGATAACATAAGTATTAAATTTTGTATATGTTACTTTTAAGCAAAAAAAAGTTAAGTAATAGGGTAATTACTAAGTTATTTCCCCATTCTCTGATTTTTAAATTGGAACATATTACAAAAATGCGGTGGTTGCTTAGAAGACAAAATATAGATATCAGCTAAATATAGAAAATGAACTCAGAGGGTCAATTTCTTATCTTAAAACTCCATTCAAAAACTTTGCTCTGTAAGACAAGCCCATGGAAGTAGCTAATAATTATTAAACTTGTTCTTAATTTAGTATTAATTAATTAGTCATAAAAATACTATGTGCACCACTCATACATTAAAAGCAGTGGTTCTCAAACTTTCAATACTGGCGACCCAATTTTCAGTCATAATTTTTTGTCTCGCCCCCTGTACAACAATAATGTATTTACTGCAATAAAAATGCCCTTTGAGAGAGAGAGACGCTAAAGTTACAATACGATCTTAATTATAAACCGTAAGAATTAATACGATAAGTATATTAAATTTTGTGTATATGTAACTTTTAAGTAATATATATTTTAAGAAAATTACTTAAAATATATATTACTTAGAATTATGTTATTTTCTTTCTCAAATTTTTAAATTGGAACAGATCGCAAAATGATGTACTTAATTAAAGATTTATTTCCTTCAGCATATTCATTTCTCAAAGTACAAATGTCATTAGAAAAATAGTCTAGACAATGTCGCTCTCTATCATATCCATCCCATCTGGCATTATAGGGTACGTTTGCGTGAGTCTGGGCAACCTATCGGACGTCTGCGCAAAACATGTAAGAATGCTTTTCCTCGTACAATTCCAGTCAGTTTTGGTCGACTCGATACTCCTATAGCTACCGAATCTAGCTTGAATGTACATTTTTTAATTTCCACGTTAATTGTAATTCACGGTAATTAAGTATTTACGGCAGTAGATTAAAACAATATCATACATACATTTTTAAGTCGTAAGCAAACATTCGACCATAATAAAGAATCAACAAGTACACAGACGAACGAGCATGGTTCCGAAAATTAAATCAAGGCGATCTTCTCAAAATTACTTAAATTTTGGTTTACCACTACTGAAGTAAATGATGGAAAAAAAGCCCCAGCTCGATATGTGTTAAAACTTACAAATCTGTAGAACAACATGTGAAAGTTGTTTTTAAAAACATGTAAAATCATTTAGCTATGTTGGCAAAAAGTATTTTCTGAATGAGGACAGTTTGGTAGCAAGCTACGAGGTGGATTAGGATCTATTTCACGATACTCCAAAGGGCTCTCAACTTCCAAAGAAGAAATCTTCATAGATTTCACATCCAGTGAAAAATTAAAAGGCAATTTTGTAATAAATCGCTCTTTGAATTTGGGGTAGAGGCACAAAAAAAACAAAAGCACTTCGTATACTATTACCATTTTCAACATCCTACCTTTTTCAAACCGGATTTTCTGCAGTGGATGCCTTGAAGACAAAATATAGATCTCAGCTAAATATAGAAAAATAACTCTTTAAGTGTCAATTTCTGATATTAAACCTTCCTTTGAAAAACTTTCCTCTACAAGACAAGCCCGTGGAAGTCCCTAATAATTATTAAACTTGTTCTTAATTTAGTAATAAGATTGATTGATTAAATATTAACGTCGTACTGTTCAGCTGCACGAGGGCTTTTGACGACGGACCACGTAATTTTGAACCATCGTCAAGTAACGTGGATGACACCTGAGCTGGCACCCCTCTTCTGACTACCACACCAACGGGAAAACGTTTCAACTCTCAACAGATTTAACGTGCATCGCTGCCCTACACGGCGGGTCTTTAGTGGTACTGGGCTCGAACTCGTGACAAGGCAAACCACGATCCGATACCTATACCACTCGGCTACCGCGGCCAAATTCAGTAATAAGAAATTATTTATAAGAAACACCGACTCTTCGCACGAGTTCATTTTTTAAAAAATAAAACATTATTCTTGATATAATAGCTGAACTGTAAGGAGAGTAAAACTGTGTGCACGACATTGTATACAAAAATGTAAAATGATTTTTTTTTAGATAAATGCTATAATTGTAAATAACTGTTTAAAAGAACTGTAATTTTAAACCTCACACAATAAGCATTTAGAATTAATGTTAAATTATGAAAAAGAATATAAAATTCCGATGAAGAATAATTGTGTTATTTTTAACATTTAAAGCGAGAAGACTTCAAAATGTTTAACCCGGGAGCAGGGGTGTACTCGATACTAACATTAATGGTAGTGCGGGGGACTCAGTCACCCCAATCATTTGTTTAAATTATTTTTACTGTACACGATACAAATCCGGAATTCTAGTGAATATTTTAATTTATAAAAAAGTATACTTACCTTCTTTCAACTATTCAATTCTTTGATGATTTGAGAAAAATCCAATAAAACTGAACTAAAATGATTCAAAAGTACAAGACCATAATAAAGGACGCAAATCAGACACTTTTCAATTATCCTACAGAAATGTTAAATCAATCAATTCTTTTCCAAATATCGCAAAACTCAATTATTTACAATTTCCCTAAGCGAAAAGCAAACGCATAAGAGAGATGGGAGGGGAACTAATATTGATAATAACCATACCATAAGATTGAAGGTCAATCAAATGATTAGCAAACGTACTATGCAGCCTGGCTGAAAAGTGAATCATGACTTCCTTTTTCTTTTCTACAACTAATGTACAGTATTTTAATAATAAATACAGTGGTGAATTGTTTATCTTCTTAGAATTTTTCTCAGGGTCTGGGTTTCGTTTTTTCTTTTAACGAGTAATATTTTATGTTAAAACGTAATAAAAAAATCTCTCATTGAGGAAATACAGCAAATAAAACAAAATGTTTTTTTTTCTTTAATTTGGTTTTGGGAACAAAGATAGCTATTTGATGACGGAAAAAAAAGCCAGATAATAAACATAAATTATGTCAGTGTTGTTGTGTGTATATTTTTTTTTTATTATGGAAGAAAGCATTTTGTTTTACTTCTCTTTCCGGTTTTTTTTTTAAAAAATCTTTAAATTTTCGATACGCTCGCGCCCCCTTGTAGAGTCATCGCGCCCCCCCCCAGGGGGGCGCGCCCCACACTTTGAGAAACACTGGTCTAGAGTGTGACACCCGACGTGTTCTTGTATGGAGGGAAGGGGGGAACTCGAAATAACCCCGCATTCGTTCGTGAAAGGTCACAATACAGAAGAGCTGGTTGGATGGTATGGGGTGGAATCAGCATAGGCGGACGTACGGACCTGCATATCATTCGGAATGGCACTTTGACGGGCCGAAGGTATGCAGACGAGATACTTCGACCTCATGTCATCCCTTACGCTGGAGCCATTAGAGATTCCTTTGTTTTCCAGGATGATAATGGCCGACCGCATAGAGCTCGTCTGGTGGAGAACATGCTTGAAGCTGAAACAATACAGCGTATGGAATGGCCAGCGTGCTCTCCTAACCTGAATCCAATAGGGCATGTTTGGGACATACTCGGACGACGCATTGCTGCGTGACCAAGGCCACCTGCTACTGTCGAGACTTGGAGATTGCACTTTTGAAGAGTGGAACAGTATTTCCCCAAAGTCTGATCGATAACCTCATCGCATCCATTGCAAACAGGTGTGCAGTAGTCTTAGCTGTTCGAGGAGACCACATGCCCTATTAAAACTCATGCATCATGTCTAAACAGTACCTTTTTTTATCGTTTACATGTAACCAAATTGTTGCCCTAAATCATCTTTTCATGTTTTTTCCATATTTTCAAAGAATTAAAGCTTAATTCCAAATTTTTTTACGCCTTTTTTCTGTATTGCGCATTGATACGCGTGTACTATGCATTGTATGCCAATATGTGGCTGTCTTACATGGTTTTCTTCACTTTTTTGCTTGCTCCCCTAATTGTTTTGAGCAGTGTATTTTGGTCAAAGAATTCCGCACCACGGGCTAGCTATTATATGGGACAATTAAATGGCAACTGGGAGAGTGACAAAGCCCTACTTTTTCTCAGAATGAAATACAGCTTTCGAACCCTTGGTGACCATGATGCACATTCGGGTTTTTGGACGTTATACAAATAAAAAAAGGCGAGATAAACAAAATCTATTATTAACTTTCATTGCCCTCTAGACAAACTTCCGAATAAAAGCTAAGCCTTAGTGTAGCTTTTGTATCTACAGTAAATCAATCAACAGACGAAGGGATATTGTCATTCACAAGCAATCAACATTCTCTTTTCCATTCTAAACGTCATCTGCATTTTACTTCAACCGACCTTTTTGATGAGGACTATAAATAGGAATTTTTCAGTCGCCTTTCCGAGTCTATACCTGTAGTGTTTTCTCCCTTCACCAGGAGGCGCACTGTGCTCCCCTCCGGTAAGAATGTGTTTTTTTTTATAAGAGAGTTTCTCGGCACCGGCGCGTTAGGTCGGAGGCCATTTTGAAACATTACCCGCGTGGGTCATTTAATTTTAAAATTTACATGTTTATATTAAATAAAAGTGTTGTCCTTAAGAATACGTCTGTTGGGAAACTACAACAACATTATACATTTCACCACAACGTATCACATTGGCGCATCACGTCAGGATATAGAACGCCTGAGGGAGTCAAGACATCAAAAGGAACCACGAGGTAGGCAACCCTTTTGTATCGTTTTGAGCGAATTCAGCAAGGTTTTTTTTTTCTAAATTTTCTGGGTTGATTAATTCATTTAGAATAATTCTTTCTAATCATGTTTCGTAGAAAGGAAGAATTAATATTAATTGCGGATGAATTGGGTGAGGAAATAACCCCAGAAATGAGTGTTAGATTTGAAAATTTAATTTTAGATAGCGACAAATATAAAAACAATAAAGAGTTTATTGATGACTATTTAGATTCGATTATTTCGGACAGAAAATCAAAGGAAGAGCAAGCGCGTGTAACGGCAGAATCGCGACTTGAGTTTGAAAAATAAATCTGGCAAAGGAAGAGCAAGCGTGTGTAACGGCAGAATCGCGACTTGAGTTTGAAAAAATAAATCTGGAAAAAGTTAAACTGGAAATAGAATTGGGAAAAAATAAATTTAGAAAGGGCAAAATTGAAAGTCAAAGGGATAGCAATGAGTTGCAGCGTACAAATCCCGTAAACAAAGCAAACTTCGATAGAAAATTTTATTCTAAGTGTTCGTACTTTAACTCTTCCGATTCTAAGAAACAAAAGGGGGTGGGATTTATTTTTCTCTTCTTTTTAAAACCCAAAACCATTTAAAACCAAAAATGTGCCGGATGAATTTAAAGGAGAGATTCTTTTAAATTTACTAGGAGAAAAGGCCGAAAATATTTTAGTTTATGTAAAAGACGAAGAAATAAGCGACTATAATAAATTAAAAAGTTTAGTTCTAAGAGAATTTGAGCCAACACCTTTAATTTGCTTGCAAAATTTTCAAAAAAAACAAGAAACGAATGCCAAATGAAACTCATGTTCAGTTGGCATCTCGTTTGTTAACGAATTGGGATCAATACTGTAATTTGAGAAATGTAAATGATTTTAATTCTTTAAAGAGTTAATTGTTAGCGATAAACTATATGAAACATTAGATAATGAAACTGCCGTTCATATAAATATAAACAGGAGCAAAATTGGTTCAAACCAATTCAAATGGGAAAAAGTGTGACCTGTTTTATGCTTGTAAAGGAAAATCATTTTTGAGTTTACACAGAGCATGTCATAATCAGAATGACTCACGAAAGGATTTTAAATATATCCCTCCTAACGCGAGACGGGAAGTAATAAATCTCAATTCGAAAGAAAAAACAAATTTATTAACTCAAACAAAGTAGATTACATAAAAAATAGAATGTTACATTTGCGGTGAAAACCATTTAGCTCGAGATTGTAATAGAAAAAGTATTCTAAATTAAAAATGAGAAAAAGAGACTTCTCAAGTGCAATATGTACAACTGAAAGTTGACCTTGAGCCTTTGAAATATGTAATTGTTTATATTAACGGGAAAACAATAAATTGTGTTTTTGATAGCGGAACCCAGATTTTTATATGCAATTCCGATACCTTTCCAGATAGTTCTAATGATGAATTCGGAAAATTACTTTAAGCTCTGCATTCGGAGAAAATGTAGAAGCAAAAACTAATTAAAACCGCTATAGCTCTTGATAATAATTCTTTGAATCATCCAATGGATTGCTAGGTAGCGATCACAGATAAATTAAATGCTGATGCTTTAATACCCTCCTGCTTTATATGAGTCTTTTGTGTTCAATAAATGACAAAATAATAAAAAGGAAAATGAGATTTTTGCCGAATCGGCTGATAGTTCTATTACGTTTTCAAATGATGAAAATGAAGCAGAGTGTGGGAAAGATATATTTTATGTTGAGAGTGACTCAGATAATATAAATTTTAATTCGGATTACACTAAAATGAAAGATGAGCAGAATACTTGTGATTCTCTTGAAAAGGTTCGTGCAGAGTTAAAATTAAACAAAGGAAATTTTTTATTAATTGATGGATTAATTTATCACAGGGATAAAATTCTAAATGAACCAGTTATGCAATTAGTTTTACCGCGTTGCAGAATAGATAAGGTAATGAAACTAGCCCATGAGTCAGTTTTTGGAGGTCATATGGGGGTTAAGAAAACAAAAGAGAGGATAAAATATAATTTCTTTTGGCCAAATATGTCTGGCGAAATTGCTGGATTCGTCCAGACATGCAAAGGGTGTCAGCTTCGGAAGCCTGAGAAAATTGGAGATAGAGCTCCCATTACACCTATTGTCCGTCCTGAGCTTCCCTTTGAGATTGTTAACATAGACGTGATCGGACCTATTCAACCGCCATCTGGTAGAGGATATAAATACGTTCTTTGTATGATGGATCAACATACACGTTGGCCTGAAGCAGTACCACTTAGATCCCTAACAGCCACAAATGCATGTGACGCTCTATTACAAATATTTTCGAGGACTGGAATTCCGAGTATAATTGCCAGTGATTAAGGCACAAACTTCAAGTCGGCTTTAACCCAAGAATTTACGAAAAGGATTGGATCTAGTCCTAGGTTTTCCTGTCCTGGCTACCCGGCCAGCAACGGACTAGTTGAAAGATGGAATAAGGTATTGAAGGACATGATTCATCACGTTATTCGTGAAGATCCACGAAGCTGGGATCGACAATTACCTTTTCTGTTGTTTGCATACCGTGAAGTACCGAACACTACCACTGGTGTATCACCATTTAGGTTACTTTATGGCAGAGAAGCTCGAAGGCCGTTAGCCATTCTTAAATCATCCTGGGCAGGCAAAATACATCTTCCGACGAACATTTCCCAGTTAGCTGCTGATTACCTTCAGGAAATGAAGATAAATATGGAAAAGGCTGCTGAGAGTGCCTCTTTAACTGCTGCTCAGAAACAAAAGGCTTATGGAGATTACTTCAACAAGAGGTCATCTGTGAAGAATTTTAGCATCGGAGAACAAGTTGTTTTGCTGATACCAGATTCTAGTAATAAGATCTATGCGAGATGGACTGGACCTGGAGAGATAATTCAACATCATCCACCCCATTCATATAAAGTTAAACTGTCCGATGGAACTGTAAGACATGTTCACGTGAATAAGATCAGGAAGTATCATCCTCGTGCACTTGCAGTTGGGGTCATTTTTGAAGGTGACCACGAATTCGGAGAAATCCATCCCACTCCTAATTTATCGAGGTCCACATCTGAAAGAGTTCTACATGAAATTAATCTGAATCATCTGAAGGAGAGTGAGAGGGAACAAGTGCTAGCGATTGTTCTAAAACACCAAACACTATTCACAAGTGATGTGAAAATAGCCAAAGTAGGGATTCATCGAATTCGCTTAAAGCCGAACATTGAACGTAAAAAGCCGTTCGTATATATATATATATATATATATATATATCGCATCGCATACCAGAGTCCTTGAAGATTAAAGTTGATGAGCAGATAGAGAGCTTTTGCGACTTGATTTAATTGAAGAATCTGATGCAGAAAATAGCCTATCCAATTGTTTGCGTTAACAAGAAAGATGGTACCCTATGACTTTTGTTGACTTCAGAGCTCTGAACTCGGAGAGTGTGTCTGATGATTTTCCGATGGAAGATGCAGTGGAGCTCATACATTCTATTGGAAGAGCCAATATCATTACAACGTTAGATCTCTTGAAGGGGTATTGGGCTATACCCATGGCTGAAGACAACAAAAATCTTACATCTTTCAAGACTCATCGGCAACAGTACCGTTTCAAGGTGATGAGTTTCGGTTTGAAAAATGCCTCTGCCACATTTCAGCGTGAAATGAACAAAGCATTATCGTGTTACAGAGAATTTTCACGTGCCTACATCAACGACATCGCAATCTTCTCCAAAAATTGGGAAGAACATCTTCATCTGGATACTATTTTAACGAAACATTCAGAGTTAAATTTCACTGTGAACCTCAAAAAGTGTGTCTTTGGAAAAGCTCAAATTAAATATTTGGGTCATATTATCGGTTCTGGTAAGCATGAACCAGATCCCGAAAAGACTGCAGTTATCAACAACTTACCAGTGCCTAAAACGAAGAAGGATCTTCGTAGTGTACTTGGACTGTGTAATTACTATCGTGAGTATATTCCTAAATATTCAGAACTTGTGTATCCATTGACGGAACTCACCAAAAACAGAGTACCTGATGCCATCCCATGGACTGAAACATGATTCCTCATTTCATCTTCTAAAAAAGGCTTTAGTGGAAGAACCTTCGCTGTACTCTCCAGTTCCAGGTAAACCATATACCATTCATTCAGATGCATCGCAAATTGGCATAGCTGCTTGCCTGTCACAAAAATGTGGTGATAAGTGTTACCCAATTGCTTATGCAAGTCAAAAATTAAGCAAGACCCAACAGTCATGGTCAACTATTGAACGAGAGGCATTTGCGATTGTGTGGAGCTTAAAAAGTTCGAAGTATGGGTATTTGGGACTGAAATTGAATTTTATACTGATCATAACCCTTTACCCTACTTAACAAAAAGTGCACCACAATCTGCGAGGCTACAAAGATGGGCTTTTGCACTACAAAAGTTCAATGTGACAATCAAACATTGTCCTGGTGTGAAAATACCTCATGCTGATGCACTCTCACGATTAGTGTAACAAATGTGCTTTTCAATTTTAAAAAGAAAATTTTAGATTTAGTGAATAATTATTTTCTTTATCTTATTTTGTGTATCTCATTATATTATTTGTGTGTCTATTTACATTTAAAAAAATGCTAGTGTTTCTCTTCGAATAAGTTTTTTTTTATATTAATGTTATGTGAATTCCTTAAATTTCAATTTTCTTGATTATTATGGTATAATTAATCATATCAAAATTGTATTCTTAATTTAGTTTTGTATAATTTGTTATGTATACTTATTTTTCATATTTTTTAAGTGTGAGGGAATGCTAATTACTTGTATTTTAGTGTATTATATGAATGTATATTATTTTTATGCTTTATAATCAGATTGAGTATCATGTGTGACACATCAATCTTGTGTGGGGGGTGTAGTGTTTCTCCCTTCACCAGGAGGCGCACTGTGCTCCCTCCGGTAAAATGTTTTTTTTTTTTTTATGAAGAGTTTCTCGGCACCGGCGCGTTAGGTCGGAGGCCATTTTGAAAATATTACCCGCGTGGGTCATTTAATTTTAAAATTTACATGTTTATATTAAATAAAAGTGCTGTCCTTAAGAATACGTCTGTTG
>BMAU01017386.1:0-43014 GCA_019973935.1 Trichonephila clavipes | reverse complement strand
GGAGGTACGTCCCGATTCCGGGACAGGAACTCCGTATTTTCCATGCCACTTGTCTGTACGTAAGATAAGACTTCCGTTGGAGTGGTCGGTTCAATTTCTGAACGTGTAGTATTGATGAAGTTAGTAACTTCATCGTGTATGCGTTGGTCGAAAAGTTCTCGGCCAGCGACGTGGTTGGGTTCGAAATTGAACTTGCAAACTGTTCGCGATAACCTCCGCCTTTCAATAGGGGTTATCGCGATACTGCCAAGAGCCCCTTCAAGGGGGGAATGGATTGAAAAGGCTTTCGTAATAAAGAGGATTTCCTCCAAAGGGTGTTGTCAACGGGCGATAAAGCCTCACGTGCTTTTCCCACTGTACGCGGGAATATGCTTGGATATCCTTTGCTATCTCACGACTGAGGGTACGGAATTGAGAATAAATACTAGACACCTAGTTCTTTGCCAAAATTTCCGTAACCTGTTTCTCGTTGATAAATTTTGAATTTAATCTCGGAGAGAGGATTTTCGGAGCATTATTAAATTTTGGTTTTGAGGCCTCAACGAAAGCCCTCAGTGAAATTTTGATTGAGTTCAGAAATAGCTAACTCAATATTATCGTTGCTGGTGAGCTCAACAGTGGGGAGGGGTTTCTTATTAAGAGCAAATTTAAAATTATACCAATTTGTTGAAAGATGCTCTGATTTTTAATAATTGAAGTATTTAAATTAATTTCAAGAATTACGGGGTAGTGATCAGAGCTGATTAATTGCATGCATTCTTTCTGGAATTCTTCCTTGGAAATTTCTGTCCGTGTAGATGTGGACCTCAAATTATCCACATGTGCTTCTTTTTCCAAAACTTTCCAATCTTCACAAATAATCATTTCTTCATCTGTAATACGGAAATCTAAGGATGGTCTTTCCTCTAGTATAGTTCCATAACTTGAAATCTTTAAAAGTGTCAAATGTATGAGTATCCTTTTCTATTGTAATATGTACCAAATCAATGTGATCCTCCAAGGCCTTCTTAGAAATGAGTTCTGCACTGCAAATAATACATCTTACCTGTTTAATTGTACTTACCTTATTGTGAATCAATGTCAATATAAGTTCGAAACTGTAGAGGTCTTCTCACATTCAACACATTTAAAGCTATTCATTACTAGATTTTACAAGTAATATATATTTTAAAAAAATAAAGAACAATTGATAATAAAAACAGACGAATTTATGTAATAAAAATAAGTATTAATTCTTGATACCCACAAAGAATTCCTTCAACTATCCTTTAATACTGAAAAAAGATAAAATAAGAATTATTATTAGAATGGATTAAATTTTCTTGATTAAAAATTACTGCATGTTTGAAATTAAAATCTGAATTCATCCATACCCCTAAACAAAACGTGGTTTTTATTTTACAAAAAAATGATTCATTATTCTGCAAAAAGCAATACGGAATTAATGTTTTAAACAATGTTGATGTAAAAATAATAATCGTTAAATAATGAAAAACAAATCACTTACCGCTAACCAAAGAAAATTTGTTTTTCAAATAAAAAACGGACACACTACTGACCTGAAATACAAAATTATTACTATGGATTGTATCTCTGATAGTAGATATCTACATGTCTAACACTAAATTCAATTAGTTCCTGTTGAAATAAATACATATTGAATTGCTTTCGATTTGTAGAAGAAAATAAATCAATCTGAATTTATCCAAAAATTCAAAGAAAATACGCGGGTTTTTTTAATTGAAATTATTCATTAATATTTTCAATTAGTTCTTGTTGAAATACATATTAAATTGCTTTCGATTTTCAGAAGAAAATAAATCAATCTGAATTCATCCATAGGTTCTAAGAAAAAAAAAAAAATACGCGGGTTTTTTTCATTTAAGTCATTCATTAATATTTTGTAAAAATCAATATGAAATTAGTTTTTAAAACAATGTTGATGTTCATTAATAATCGTTAAATAATGAAAAATTACTTACAGCTAAATACAAAGGAAATATCCTTTTAAAAATAAAAATGACACGGACACTCTGCTATGCTAAACTGGAAAAAACACAAAAATTTTTTCCTTTTGGTAATGAAGGAAATTTTCCCTTTCCCTCACGTTGCCAGCCTATCTAGCATCTCTTGTAAAATTCGTTTCACATCCAGCAATCATTAATTGAATTGTTCTTTTGAACGATCGCTTTTATTTTTGAGAACTGGATATTCCTCAACTACTCCTATCAATTATTTATCATGATTGTATCACATATATGACTTCATTGCGTCATTCGAAAATTCGTATACCGTAAGTCCTATATCCGATTTTTAGTCCTACCCCCCACCCCCTTTTCACTGGCAATGCGCAAGTTGGTTCATTCTAAATTTTTGTATTCAAAATTTTTATTCTCCCCCTCTCTTTGCATGAGATCTTAGAATTTTTATTCAAGATCTGGCAAGTGGCAAGTGGCATGGAATTTACGGAGTTCCTGTCCCGGAAACGGGACGTACCTCCTCATCAGAATTAATAAAAATAGAGCTGAATTAGATGAAAGTGACATAAGAGTAAATTAAATAGAAACAAAAGATGGGCAGGGACAAATCCTGCTGGAAAAACAGTAGCGGACGAAGTCCGCTCACTGATGAAAGAATTGCCCTGCAAGCTGCAATATGATTGGTCGAGACCGATCAACGCAGAAAGTGGGCGTGGAAACAGATTGGGTCGATCCGGAAATAAACGACCCGGAACAAGGAGATCTTGAGATTAAAATAAAATCCAGATTCCATAAAAATAAAAGGGAACTAACAAATTTTGAAAAATTTAAATGAACCTACTTGCACATTGCCATAAAATGAAAAAAAGGGGGAACGGACCAAAAATAAGAGAATATAGGACTAGACGCGGTATAAGGATTTATAAAACGCAATGAAGTCATATATGTGATATAATCATGATAAATAATTGATAGTATAGATGTGAAATGTCCAGTTCTCAAAAATGTTAGCGGTCGTTCGAAGGAACGATTTAATTAAAGATTGCTGGACGTGAAGCAAATTTTACAAGAGATTTAGATAGCATAGAATCGTGCCTCCATCTGGTGGCCGAAAAGGAAAGTTGAAGCGCGACACCGCACAATTGAATCCGAGGAGGTCACCCTCCCGAATTCTGACCGCGGTGATCGCTGCTTCGAAGAGACATTAAGTCCGCGACTCTCGGCGCGGAGCTAGGAATTACTAGTTAATTTGAGAGTAATAAACTTTAAAATAGGAAGCTTAAGTTTAAAATAAAAATAATTTTAATTTAAAAAATACGTTCCCAATGAACAAAGGTTAAATTTGAACCCTAAGCCTTTTGGCTTGGGGGAAGTTAATAAATTCGTGCTCGAGAAGCGCTCTGGGGCGCTTTTGAGACGATGGCACTGTGTCTCGGGTCGTTTATTTTCGGATCCACCCAATCCATTTCCACGCCCACTTTCTGCAAGCGAACGGCCTCGGCCAATCAGATCGCAGAAAGCAGGGCAATCGTCTCACCGGCCGACAGACTTCGTCTGTCGCCGTTCCAGCAGAATTGTTCTGCCCATTTAATTTAATCTTTTATATTTTAACTTATGTAACCCCATTAATTCGGCTCTTAATTTTAAAATTCTGATGAGGAGGTACGTCCCTCATTTAGGGACAGGTACTCCGTAAATTACATGCCACTTGCTCACGATGCCAGCGCTCCCTGGTGATTTAGGTTATTTTTAACATTAAGATTCTTCCTGTCCCTATGGGCTTTAACAATACATCCGTTGTAGGGGATTTATCCCTAATAAAATTTTCCAGAGAACTGAGAAAAAATAGCGGTTTCTCTAGAAAAATATTCCTTGCAACGTTTTTTTTTCAAAGATAAACATTTGTTGTGAAAAATAAAAAATCTAGAAAAAAGGAAACTCTCCGAGAAGAAAGAGTATTACATGCAATTCAATTAACATTAAATGAATTCTAAACTAACTAAAATTAGATGATCGCGGGCGCCTATTCCCAGAAGGATGGGAGAAAAAGATAAACCATGATGTGATGATGGATCTAATCAAGAAAACTCCCACGACAAAACGGGGAGGGAGCATGTACCCCAAAGCTCGAAACGCTCTAACGAAGCAGGGCGGGGCGAGGGGAAGAACGCAGGAAGGAAAGCGGGACGGCCGAGAAATTCTCGTTTCGACCGTCGTGGAGACATGACGTCTATTACAGAACTGGTCCGAAAGGACAGACTCTACCGTTACATTAACCACCACCACGGGCTTGGGAGCTTCGCCATCTCAAGTAACCACCGGAGATGAACTCATAGCAGAGAAATCGGATCTTTTTCGGGAAGCGATCCGCGCCAGGAACGTTTACGCGGCTTGGGCCCGTAAACTGACGAACGCCAGACCAAACGACCCGAAACTTCAAGAATACCATCAAGAAGTTACTAAAGCAGGTGAGAGAGTAAATTTACTTCTTTCCCAGCTCGATGTCCCTCTCTTCAGAATTCCAGCGTCGGAGAAGGGAGCTGGACAAAATTCTGATCCGATTGAAGAACAAGCCAATCGATCCCCCTGTTGTGAAGAACCAGAAGTCGAAAACGGCAGCGGTTCCTCCCCTCACCCCCGCCTCTCCCCGTAAGGGTAAAAAGGCGGGAAAGCGAAGCGTTGATTCTGAAGGCTTCACTCCCCCAAGCAGCTTGTTAGGAAAGCTCGCTCTCCCGCTCGTCCCCCCCCACCTTCCCCTACCCTCCTTCCGCGACTTCTGTTGAAGACGCGCGTTTGGAAAGGCGAGGAAGAGGAAATGGATTCTTCGCAACCAGCCGAGTTGCAGGATCAGGTCGTGGTGCCAGAGGTGATTAAAAAAGCCCCGCATCCCACCGTTTTCGTATCTCCAAAGGGAGATTGGAGGCAACTAGTGGCTCTTGCCAAATTAATTGCCCCTTCATTTCAATCCCAGATGTCGGGCCGTTTCCTGAAGGTAACTGTAGGAGACGAGCTCGAATACAGGAACCTCAGCCACTGGCTCGAACAGTCTGGGGTTGAATTTAAGAGCTTTATGCTCAAGCAAGACCGACCGATTAAGGTCGTCATTCGCGGTCTTCCTCCAACACGGAGCCCGAAGACATAAAATCTGAAATCGAGGCGGAGGGCTTCAAAGTTGCGAAGATTTCGCAAATGAAGAACTACCGCTCGAAAGCCCCCATGCCTCTTTTCTACCTACAGATTGAGAACGGTGCGGAGGCACATAAGATCTACGACTTCACCGAATTATTCGGAACCCGAATTGAGGTGAAGCCGTTCGAACGGGGAAATAAGATCAACCAGTGTTGGCGGTGTCAAGGGTGGTTTCACTCTTCGGAGGTGTGCCACCTCCCGCCACGCTGTGTGAAATGTGCAGGGCCACATTCGGCCAAGGACTGCACACTTGATTTTAACGATCAAATGAAGTGCCAATTGTTCGGGTGCGCATGCAGCAAATTGGAGTCGCTGCCCTAAGCACCCAAACAACGCTAAGAAAAAAAAGCCAAAATAAAAGTAAAAATAAAAACGGCCCTAATAAGCCGAAAAACGTTCCTAAAAACTACACCTCAGGCCCCACGCCCTGATATTTCCAAGGCGAGAAAAGTCTCGCCTAATTTGGACTACTCTAAAGTAGTCCAAAACCAAATTCCCAGGGAGCATGTTAGCCCCCAACTACTTCTACTGCCCTCCCTACACCGGCCCCTAGAAAAGATGCCAGTGTAAACGCCGGTCTTCTAAAAGACCTGCTTGTCATTATCGAGGATACTCCTTGTATTGACAAACAGATCTTCTGCAGGGCGTTTAAAAACTCCCCCTTCCCGCGCTCCGCTCGGCATCTGCGGACGTGGATAAATCGTATTATATCTTCGAAGCTTACTGCAAGCTTCGCTCCTCCCGGCCTAATTTTCCCAGCTCACGTGAAAAAATCTCTTAAGATTGGATTTTGGAATGCAAATTCTTTGCGTAACAAAATCCACGAAGTCCGTGAATTTGTTAACGAGCAAAACTTTGATTTGTTTTTGGTCAGGAAACCTGGCTTGAGCCAGGTATTGACCCCCAGATCGCAAACTATCGTCTATTCAAAGACGATAGGATTGAATTCCCCATACCGTAACGCGAGGCGGCACGGCCATTTATTGTAAAAACGAGATCGTGCACAACAGGGTTCCTCTTCCTGCAACGCCGGGAATTGACGCCACTGCTGTGCAAATTAAAATTAAAATGCCCCTCCCCTGAATATTATATCGGCGTACATTCGAAAAAGTGCACAAAGCCGATTCCCTTCAGAGGATTTTAAAAAATTTTCAATTCTGGAAGTAACTGTATCATTGCTGGTGATTTTAATGCTTCTCATGTGGATTGGCACAATGTCAAGAACACCCGATATGGCATCTCGCTGCGTAACCTAGTTAGCAACCTTAGGGGAGCGAAACTGGTCGCACCGCAGACTGCCACACACCTCCAACCGCGCCAGCGGTTCGGAAGCGTTATCGACTTGGCGGTGTTCAAACACATCCCCTACAATCATAGTGTCAGAGTTCTTAGCGATCTCAGCTCTGATCACTACCCCGTTATTCTGGAAATTAATTTAAACACTTCGTTAATTAAAAATCCAGAGCAGCTCTCTACCAATTGGAGCAATTTTAAATTCGTTCTCAGTAAAAAACCCCTTCCCTCTACCGACCTCACCAGCAATGAAAATATTGAGCTAGCTATCAGCGAACTCAATCAAAATTTCTCCGAAGCTTTCGTTGAGGCTTCAAAACCAAAATTTAAAAATGCTCCAAAATCCTCTCCCCGAGATTAAATTCAAAAAATTTATCAACGCAACAGGTTACGGAAATTTTGGCAAAGATCTAGGTGCCCTAGCATTTATTCTGAATTCCGTACCCTCAGTCGTGAAATAGCGAAAGATATTAAATCGCATTCCCAAGCTCAGTGGGAAAAAACACATTGAGGCTTTATCGCCCGAAGACAACACTCTTTGAGAAATTCTCTCTCTACGCAAGCCTTTTCGTTCCATTCCCCCTTGAAAGGGGCTCTAGGCAGTACCGCGATAACCCCTATTGAAAAGGCGGAGGTTATCGCTGACAGTTTGCAAGAACAATTTGAACCTAATCACGTCGCTGATCGAGAAGTTTTCGATCAACGCATATACGAGGAAGTTGCAAACTTCCTAGCTACCCCCACGTTCAAGAAATTGAACCTACCACGCCAACGGAAGTCTTAACTTTACGTACAGAGAATCAAGCCTAAAATCCCCGGACTTGATCAAATTTCAAATCGTATGCTTAAAAATCTTCCCCTTAAATTTCTATTATTCATTACCTTTCTGATTAATCAGCTATTTAAAAATAACTACTTTCCAGATTCCTGGAAAACTGCCGTGGTTATCCCCATCCTAAAACCGGACAAAAATCCGGAATTAGCGCAAAATTATCGTCCAATCTCATTACTTTCTTGTTTGAGCAAAGTATACGAATTTGTGCTTATGCAACGCCTGAATCAACACTGCGCTGCTGTTAATTTTATTATCCCCCAGCAGTGCGGTTTTCGACCCAAGTGCTCGACAGTTCATCAACTGCTCAGAGTAACGGAGTTGATTCATAGTGGCTTCGCCAAGCACGAGGCCACGGGTATACTTTTCTGGACATAGCCAAAGCCTTTGATAAAATTTGGCACGATGGCTTATTAATCAAGCTCATACGACTTGATTTTCCGGCTCCCCTGATCAAGTCCATTCACAGCTTTCTTTCACATCGATCATGGCAAGTGGCAAGTGGCATGGAAATTACGGAGTTCCTGTCCCGGAAACGGACGTACCCCTCATCAGAATTAATAAAAAATAGAGCTGAATTAGATGAAAGTGACATAAGAGTAAATTAAATAGAAACAAAAGATGGGCAGGACAAATCCTGCTGGAAAAAACAGTAGCGGACGAAGTCCGCTCACTGATGAATCGTTGATGAACTGGATGGAGTGCCTAGCCTGTCGGCCTCTAACCTCCTATCAGGTAATTTTTGATATGCCTTTGACGAGTTCTACCATTGCCCAGTTTTAGAATAAATCAGTTTAGTAATAAGAAAGTTCCGTAGATTTTAAAAATATAAATTACTTGGATGTGAGATTAAAATAACTATTAAAAATTTAACTTTAAAAACAGTGAAAAAATCATTGAAAATGCGAGAAAATATATAGTTGATGGATTAATAGAGAACCTGCTTCCCGCAGGGAAGCTCAATCTCCAATCAGGATTAACTGGATGAGTTGCATGAGTTCAGCTTTCACTTAGCCCTTTTGCTGCTTTATTATAAAATATTGTGTGAGTAATTTAAAGTGTTAACATGAGAATTTAATAATTTACTTTTGTGTAAATATAAATGAGAATTTAAGTGTTTTGTGATTGTTTAAATGCATTTGTGTTGTTCGTTAAGTGTGAATGATTAATTAATTTAAAGCCATGTCCGCAATAGCGGACTTTAAGAAAAGTGGAGGTCGGAAAAACTTTCGGCACAGGGTTACCCGCACCGTCGGAAGAACCGCCTCGTCTGAATTTCGCCCAAAATGAGCGGGTATTTGACTGAATTAGCTTGAGGATGTGTGGTCCAATCAGGGGACAGCCTATGGTGGCTCTTAAGGAGTGGGTGTGTCAATAGGAATTGAGTTTGGGTGCCGAGGCGATCCCAGAGCTCGCTTCGCTATTGGCCGGCTTACTCTGTTCCTATTGGTCGAGAGTAAGTTAGTAGAAGTTTTGAGATTTTAACGGAAGAAGATTTTACGAATGAAAGAGATTAAATTAAAATATTGCGAGGTCTATTAAAAGAAGGATTAATATCATATTTTTCTATCCGAGCAATTGCTCGGTTAGTATGATTGTCTATATTATTAAAAAATTTAGTAGCTATTTTTTTGAAGAAACATTTTAAGGTTTTAAGTTTGATTGCTAATCTGATATCATCATTCCTAACATACCACGGAGAATCCGTGATAATTTTAATAATTTTGTTTTGAGCTGATTCCAGCATCTTGATGTTAGAATAGGCTGCGTGGCCCCAGATTGGACTTGCATATTGTAGAATTGGTCTGAGAACGAGTTTATAAATAAGCATTTTATTTCTTAAAGATAAGCATGATTTCCGTGCAATTAAGGGGAAAACTTTAGCGACGGAAATATTGAAATTTCTACGTATATGTATAATGTGTTGTTTAAAAGTGAGTCTTTATCTAGATTACTCCTAGGTATTTGGTGCTTTTGGACCAGGGTACGTGCGTGTTGTGTAAATATAGTTTCGGTGGTTCTTTTTGATGTGGTGAGAGAAGAAGACGGCTCTGTTTTTGCTACATTTAGAGCAATTTTCCAAGTAGAGAACCAGTCTTCTAGTTTGGCTATATGTTTGTAAAGTAAAAATAGTAACGAGTTGTAATTCGTTACTTTGTGCCAGGATCGCCGTGTCGTCGGCAAACATGCAAATCGTGGATTGGCTGGTTCTTGGGATGTCATTTACATATATATTAAATAATATTGGCGAGATGGAACTGCCCTGGGGCGTTCCAGCGTTAATTTTCCTATTAGTCGAATGTATATTATTTACTTTGACCGCGAAGGATCTGTTAGTAAGGAAGGAAGAAATTAATTTAATTAAGTGGGGAGGGGTGTTAATTTTGATTAATTTGTAGAGTAGCCCCACATGCCATACTCTATCAAACGCTTTTTGAATATCTAGGAAAACAGCTCCGGTTGATTTCCGGTCGCGAAATCCTGTCTTTATGTACTCCACCACCCGCAAATCTGGTGTGATGTGGAGAGTCCGGCTCGGAAGCCGTGTTGTTGGGGAATTAAAATGTCGTTATCGTTGAGATGTTGACAAAGTCTTTTTGAATAACTTTCTCAGTAATTTTACTGAGAACCGGTAGTAATGATATTGGGCGGAAACTATCTGGGAGAGTAGGGTCTTTACCAGGTTTTAGGATCGGAATAACCGAAGCTGTTTTCCACATTTTTGGGAAGTATCCCACAGTTAGAATATTATTTATAATATTAGTTAATTGAAGACGACCGATCTATTGAAATGTTTGCACATTTTGTTAGTAATGCCCTCTCGGCCTGGGGCTTTTTTAATTTTAAAGTTGTTAATTATTTGAACTATTTCAGAGGGTTTAGTAATAGAAGGTGAATCGTCGAAATTATTTTCGTTGTTGAAGAACCTAGTAACCAGCCTTATGTGGTTGTTGTCTTGAGTTGGGTTTGAGATGTTGTTAAGCTGAAATTGGTTTTCTAGCGAGTTCGCTAGTGTTTCAGCTTTTCCTCGTCTGTGTAGGCGATCCCGGTGTTGCCTTTAAGGGCTGAGATGGGGGATCTCTTCTTCAAAGCCTGTGGCAAGTGGCATGTAACTTACGATGAGTGCCTGCCCCGAACGGGGCGTACCTCCTCATCAGAATTTTAGAATTAAGGGCCGAAATAGTGATTTTACTTAAAATTAATTTTTTTTTAAAAGATATAATAAAAATGGGCAGAACAATTAGAAACGGCGACAGAGTGAATCTGTCGGCCGAAGAAACATCGCACCACTTCCTGCGATCTGATTGGCCGAGGCCGTTCGCTCGCAGAGAAGTGGGCGTGGAAATGGAATTGGGTCGATCCGAAAATAAACGACCCGAGCAAAGGGAGATCTTGAATTGAAATTCAAAGGATCTCATGCAAAAATAGGGGGAGAAAACAAATTTTGAATAAAAATTTTATGAACCAACTTGCACTCTTGCCGGGATAAAGGGGGGTCGCGGGTAGGACTAAAAAGATAGAAAAATGAACATCGGTTTTAAGGAAAATAATGACGCAATGAAGTCATATATGTGATACAATCATGAGTAATAATTGATAGATGTAGAAATGGAATGTCCAGTTCTCAAAAATATAAGCGGTCGTTCGAAGGAACGATTTAATTAATGATTGCTGGACGTGAAACGAATTTTAAGAGAGCTCTAGATAGTACAGAATCGTGCCTCCATCTGGTGGCCGAAAAGGAAAGCTGAAGCGTGAACACCGCACAATTGAATCCAATGAGGTCACCCTCTTGATTCCGACCGCGGTGTTCGCTGCTTCGAAAACGTTAATTCCGCGACTCTCGGCGCGGAGCTAGGAATTACTTGCTAAAATGAGAGTAATTAATCTTGAAGTAGGAAGTTTAAGTTAAAAATTAAGTTATTTAAAATTTAAAAAAAAAAGTTCCCAATGAACAATAATTTTAAACCCGAAGCCTTTTGGCTTGGGGGAAATTTATAAAGTCGTGCTCAAGAAGCGCTCTGGGGCGTTTTTGAGACGATGGCACTGCGGGATCGTATGCAGGCTGGTTTCTAATTAACTCATTGGGAACAGAAGGAAGTTTATCGAAGAACCTTTTAGAAAGGTTCTTTATGTGAGGTAAAAAATGGTTTAATTTTTAAATCACGATAAATGACTTCATTGCGTACGAACCAAGGAGCATTAACGATTTGTCTCAAAAATGAGTTCGTCAGCGTGTGTAGCTTTTTAAGTGGCACATGCCGGCGGATCCCCAAATTTGTGATCCGTACGACATGACCGGTCGGATTATAGATTTATAGAGCAAAACCTTATGCCGGATCGCAAGTTTACTCCTCCTTCGGGAGATAAGCCGTTTGAGAACGGCATGAACAGCCTGCGCTTTTTTGCGAGTCTGTTCTATGTGGTGGGCAAAAGTTAATTTTGCGTCTAGAAACAACCCTAGGTACTTTGCAACATGTACCCAGGGGACGGGTTGGCCAAAAATTTGGACGGGGTTAAACCGACTGGTAGTCGGGGTCTACGCGTAAACATGAGGCAAGCACTTTTACTGGCATTAACTTTTATTTTCCAGTCTGTAAGCCAGAGTTCTAGCAAGGATACGTAGTGTTGCAGATTAGAGATCACAACGGAAAATCTCTTATTCTGTGTGATAATTGCAGTATCATCGGCAAACATTGCTAAATGCGATAGATCAGTTTGCGGCATATCATTTACGTACAGAGTAAATAACAGAGGCGAACTTAAACTTCCTTGCGGAAGGCCGCTTCTGATTGGTCGAGGCGAGGAGAGCGTTTTATCTACTCACACCGGAATGAGCGATCGGAGAGAAAGCTATGAATGGACTTGATCAGGGGGAGGAAAGTCAAGTCGTATGAGCTTGATTAGTAAGCCATCATGCCAAATTTTATCGAAGGCTTTGGCTATGTCCAGAAAAAGTATACCCGTGGCCTCGTGCTTGGCAAAGCCACTGTGAATCAACTCCGTTACTCTGAGCAGTTGGTGAACTGTCGAGCACTTGGTCGAAAACCGCACTGCTGAGGAATAATAAAATTAAAAGCAGCGCAGTGTTGATTCAGACGTTGCAAAAGCACGAACTCGTATACTTTGCTCAAACATGAAAGTAATGAGATTGACGGTAGTTAGAGGGTAAAAGCCGAATCTTTATCCGGCTTTAGGATAGAATGACCACGGCAGTTTTCCATGAATTTGGGAAATAATTATTTTTAAAAAGTTGATTTATCAGCAGAGTGATAAATAGGAGGAATTTAAGGGGGAGGTTTTTAATCATACGATTAGAAATCTGATCAAGTCCGGGGGATTTCCTGGGCTTGAGTCTCTGTACGTAAGATAAGACTTCCGTTGGAGTGGTCGGTTCAATTTCTTGAACGTGTGGGGTATTGATGAAGTTAGTAACTTCATCGTGTATGCGTTGGTCGAAAAGTTCTCGGCCAGCGACGTGGTTGGGTTCGAATTGAACTTGCAAACTGTCTGCGATAACCTCCGCCTTTTCAATAGGGGTTATCGCGATACTGCCAAGAGCCCCTTTCAAGGGGGGAATGGATTGAAAAGGCTTTCGTAATAAAGAGGGATTTCCTCAAAGGGTGTTGTCAACGGGCGATAAAGCCTCAATGTGCTTTTCCCACTGTACGCGGGAATATGCTTGGATATCCTTTGCTATCTCACGACTGAGGGTACGGAATGAGAATAAATACTAGGACACCTAGTTCTTTGCCAAAAATTTCCGTAACCTGTTTCGTTGATAAATTTTGAATTTAATCTCGGGAGAGAGGATTTTCGGAGCATTATTAAATTTTGGTTTTGAGGCCTCAACGAAAGCCTCAGTGAAATTTTGATTGAGTTCAGAAATAGCTAACTCAATATTATCATTGCTGGTGAGCTCAACAGTGGGGAGGGGTTTCTTATTAAGAGCAAATTTAAAATTATACCAATTTGTTGAAAGATGCTCTGGATTTTTAATAATTGAAGTATTTAAATTAATTTCAAGAATTACGGGGTAGTGATCAGAGCTGAGATCGTTAATAACTCTGACACTATGGTTGAAAGGAATGTGCTTGAACACCGCCAAGTCGATGACACTTCCGAACCGCTGACGCGATTGGAGGTGTGTGGCAGTCTGCGGTGCGACTAATTTCGCCCCCGAAGGTCGCGAATTAGCTTATGCAGCGCTTGCCCGAAACGGGTCGACTTGGCATTGTGCCAACTCACATGAGCTGCGTTGTAGTCACCAGCGATGATACAATTACTGCCAGAATTGAAAATTTTCTTAAAATCCTCTCTACTGGGAAACTATGGCCTGCTCTTCTTCGAACGTAGGCCGAAACAACATTAATGGGAGGGAAATTATTAATTTTAATTTGCACCGCAGTGGCGTCCATTCCTTGTAAATTAGGAAGGGGAACCCTGTGGTGCACGATCTCATTTTTACAATAAATGGCTGTGCCGCCTCGCGTTGCGGTATGGGGAAATTCGATTCTATCGTCTTTAGTAAGACGATAGTTTGCGATCTGGGGGTCGATACCCGGCTCAAGCCAGGTTTCCTGGACCAAAAACATGTCAAGGTTTTGCTCTGAAACAAAATCGTACCTCATGGATTTTTTTACGCAATGAATTTGCGTTCCAAAATCCAATCTTTAAGAAGTACTCACGTGGGCGGGGAAAGTTAAGCCTGGAGGAGCGAAGCCTGCAATAGGCTTCGAAAATTACATACGTTTTATCTACGTCCGCAGATGCCGAGCGGAGCGCAGAAAGGGAGTTTTTAAACGCCCTGCAAAAGTTTGCTTGTCGATAGAGGGAGATTCCTCTATCACTTCAAGCAAATCCTTTAAGAGGCCGGCATTTATGCTGGCATCTTTGCTAGGGGATCTTTGGGGGATCTCTTCTTCTTAAAGCCTTTGGTCATGCTCCACAGGGAACCATCGACCGTGTCTAAAAGAAGCGAGTTTGTCCTCCCATTGTTTCTGAGTGACTGCTTGAATTTTCCTTTTTTGATCTTGTTTTGGATTCTATTAAGTATTGTTTTGTCAGCGGGATTTCTTGAGTATTGATAAATTTTACGTGCTCTGTTTCTAGTTTTAAAGAGTGTTCTTAAGTCGTTATCAATGTAGTAGTTATTATTAGGGTGTATTTGCTTAGATGAATTGCCGTAAGCTGTGAGAATTTGATTTGTGAGAGTGGAGACCTGCTCGTCTATTTCCTCTCCCGAGTGTGCTGTGATTGGTTGAAAAGTGGGTGTGTCGGCTAGATGAAAGCGAAATCGTTCCCAGTTAGTGGAAACGTTTCTTGTGGGAAAATTAAAATTGTATAGATGTTTGGAAGTTTAGAATGATTGGATTGTGGTCTGAGCTAAGCTCCGGCGAAGAAACAATATCGGAGACCCAATATAAATTTCTCGTCAGAGCGAAGTCGATTGTAGAGGCGGAGTTATAGCCAAATCGTGTTGGTGTTTTGGGAGCAACGATATCAGTGTCCGTGTTATCTATTAAATTTTTAATCAATTGCCCCCTGGGGTTGTTGTCATTGCAACCCCAGTGTGTATGGTGAGCGTTGTAATCTCCGCATAAAATGGAGGAATGCTCAAGTGCGAAAATTTTCTCCAAGTCGTGAATGCACGCGGAGGGTGAGGTGGTGGGTGGGATGTAGATAGAAGCTATGAGTAATGGGTTTTCTCCCGGCGGGGTGAGAACTACGATCGTAGCTTCGGCCGCCCCGAGAGTCGGTGTTGGAATGTGGTGAGGATTTGACAAGAATTGCAGTGCCTCCTGATGGAATGTTTTGTGTTTGTCTGTCATTTCTGTAGAGCGTGTAGTTGGGTACTCGAATGGATACTCCTGGTCTCAAATGCGTTTCTTGGATAAGGATGATATCGAGGGAGTGCTTATTTATAAAATCACGTAGTTCGATGATACGTGATCTAACACCGTTCGCATTCCATGCAGCGATTCTAAGTCCGAAGCGACTAAAAATCATTATGGGGTATTAAGCTTTTTGCCTTCAGAGGCCAATACCCCGATAAAGATGTCGAGGCGATCTTCGCTGGTTTTCGCATTCTTGAAGGCCTTTCCTGCATCTAAGATGCCCGGAAAATCCTGAAGAATTTGCGAAATTCGGCCATTGCCGAAATAAATCCTTGGGGAGAGGTGTTTTCCTCCTTTTTATTCGAATCGGACTTAGAACTGCTGTTCTTCGCCGGCTCGCTTTTCTCGATAGGTGCTGCCATCTGCTGGCTGTTGGAAGCGGCATTTGCGTATGATAGGTTAGCATTTGCCTTTTTTGAGGTGAAGGTTTTTTGGGCGACCTTATTCCTATTTTCGGTCGCAGCTCCTTTTTTTGTTTTTATCTTTGGGAAGGCCGGGCAGCTACGCCAGTTTGCCGTGTGGCCGTCAGCGTCACAATTGATACAATGGGGGGTATCCAGGCGTTCCTTAATTGGACACTCCCCTGTTCGATGCTCTTTCGAGCATTTCAGGCATCTGGGCTTGATAAAACAATTCACAGAGCTGTGATTGAATAAATTGCAGTTATAACACTGCGTAGCTCCAGGCCTTTTCCTGAACGTATCAAGTACAATTGACATATAGCAGCATTTGCTAACATCGTATATGTCAGTTGCTCCTTCGACGTGTTTCCTTACTTCCACTAAAAAGATGGGAAGTGGGAATTTCGATTTTCGCTGCGTGAGCTGCGAAACTTTCATTACTGGGACTCCTTGTTCCAGTAAATCTTCCTTATATCCGCCGTAGCTGTTGATTTGGGGAGACCCTTGATTACCACTTTGAGTGGTCTATCGGCGAGGGCGGGGACAACATAAAATTCTTCCCCTTTCGACTTCAACAGGGTTGTAATTTCCCTGTGTTCGTCAGTCGTGGATGCCATTATTTTTATGTATTTCCCCGTCAGCTTATTAGATGAATTGGGGTACAATCTTATTGAGGCCCTTTGGAACCATGTTATAATTATCTTTGTATTTCAACATAATCGGTTTGATTTTAGGTGGGACTGGTCCTCGTCTAAATTTTCTTCTCTATTCCCGCGTTTCCATCTTCCATCCATGGGCTTTCATGTGATTGGCGTTCGAGCACGAGACTGGCGAACGGAAAGGAGGTGTGGGGATGAGGGACCAATGGCTGAAGGCGCAGGCCTGCTTCTTCTTTTTCGCAGGGTTTTTTTTGCGATTTTTCATTCTTATTATTGTTATTTTTTAAATTTTGAACCTATTGGATTTTCCCAAGGACTAAATATTGAAATTAATGTGCCCGTAAGAAAATTGGAGATTCTGCCGGTCTTTAAATTGTTGCGTGACGGGTTAGTCCCGTTCGCCTTTGCGTGGTTGCAGCTCTTAGCAGGGCAAGGAAATTAATTCTCAACTCACCCATAGTAGTTGCAAACTCCAACTCAGTGGTGGCTTTCTCCTTGATCAGGGCTGCTAACTGGTCAGTATCCACCGTGTCCTTGTCGAACGTTTCAATCTCGACTAAGTCCTTAAAAATATTTAATTCTCCTTTCTTTGATTTTGGAAACTTTTTCCAAAGTTTTAATCTGCGCACAGTGTGCGGCAGCGGATTAGCTCTCATTGGCGTGGGCGGCTGGATTCTCCATGCCTGGCTTCTTAACATCATCTATTCGCGGGTTCTTATCCTCGTGACCGCTCATGGCTGTGTCTCAGTAACCATGAAACTGCGATATAAGTTGAAAAAATTGTTCTGACTGCGATATAGGGCGTTGAATAGGCGTTTATTTTTGGCGTCTGGACTGTAAAATTTAGTCCTCAATCCCATATCGTGACACTCTATGATGTTATACATGGCATAAGTGGTTTTTGACATTCTGCTGAGTGGCATGATGGCGATTGGTTGGGCGATGCTTTACCGGGAGGCGTGGCTATGGTTCTTCATCTGGGTGAAAAGTTTTTGGCAATTGGCTGGCTGAGAGCTAAAAAATTGCTCTCTGATTGGATGTTGGGTAGAGTGATCATTGACTCGGAATACTGCCCCGGGGCAATTTAACTTGGGGAGGAGCATGTCCAGTGGGGAGAGCAAAAAAATTTTCTTTACAAAAATATAAAGACGAGGATGAAATGGCTTCTCGGAGCACCAGCGCTTCGCCAAGCGCTTCTTCTCCGTTTGTGGAATCTGAAAAGAAAATATACAACATCGCAGCACGTGGCTGCGAGGAAAAACACCCCCACAAGCGGGGAAGCAGGAAAGGAGACTCACCCTCGAGAGAGGGGAGGGAAGGGCAGGAACGGAGTTGACATCAAACCGGTGGGACGAGTACAGGCAGACTCGAAATTCCTTCTCAGGAACGCTTGGAAAAATGTCTTGGCTTGCTGAGGCATCATGGGTGACGTCATTCCCGGGAGGGAACTCGGGTAGGAATGATTCTGGGGTCAGAGAATCGTGAAGAGGAACGTTGCTGGCAGGGGGGTTTAAAATGTTCTTTTCAATTGCGTTGCGTGACGAGGCATTTTGTATATTCCTTGGGCGTCGATGAAGGGTTGAATGTTGATGAGACTATTTGAGTGTGCGGCGGCTTGGTCGTGAAAATTAGTTGCAAGTTTCCGGATTCTTGAGGAGAGGGCTGGAATTTTTAAGTCTCTATGGAGGTGAATTCTTTTAATGTATGTAGGTGCATTTAAGATAAGGCGAAGAGCTCTATTTTGGAGGATTTGTAACTTATTGATATGACTGGTGGCTGCACACCCCCAGATGGGGGAGGCATAGGTTATGATCGGGAGTAGATATTGTAGATAAATGCTTCTTTTGTTGTTGATGGATAGTTTTGATTTATTGTAGAGTAGTTTGTGGAGAATACGTAATCGATTTTTAAACTTGCAGGTGATCTTGTCAAGGTGAGTTTTGAAAGTAAATCTTTTGTCGAGAACGACGCCCAAGTATTCTACGTTGTCATACCAGTTGATTGAGTTTCCGAATAGGCGGAGTGGCTGGAGCTTGTTTTTGAAGGGGCCTTTTTTGAAAATTATTGCACGGGATTTGGTGGTGTTTATGGAGATTCTCCACAGTTTCAACCATTTCTTCAGCTTCATGAGGTATGTTTGTAATGATGCTCGGATTTCTTGGGGTGTGTCGGCTTGTTTTATAATCGCTGCGTCGTCGGCGAAAAGGCATATTTCGACATCTGGCGAGGTGGGGAAATCTTGAGTGTAGATGTTATAGAGGATGGGGCTAAGGATGGATCCTTGCGGGCATCCGGCTTGGATTTGGCCTGTTCTGGAGATGGTTGCTTCTATTTTTACTTGAAAGGTTCTGTCGGTGAGGAAATCTGCGAGGGTGTGAATTATGTAATCAGGATATCGGAGGTTAATCATTTTGTAGATGAGACCGTTATGCCAGAGTCGATCGAATGCCTTTTCGACGTCGAGGAACAATCCTCCCGTTGTTTTGCCGTGGTTGAAACCGTGGATTATTGTGTTCGATACTCTGAGGAGTTGGTGGCAGGTTGAAGTTTCTTTCCGAAAGCCATGCTGGAAGTCAGGGATGATGTTATTGTCAGTTGTATGCTGTTGGATTCTTGAGAGTAGGATTTTTTCATAAATTTTGGCTATTGCTGATATGAGGCTGATGGGTCGAAAATTTATTGGAAACTTTAGGTCTTTGTTAGGTTTTGGTAGCATGATGATTGTTGCGTGCTTCCAGGGCTTCGGAAAGAAGTTAAGTAGTAGGCATCTATTTATGATCTTCGTTAGGTGGGTGATTGCGTTGATGGGAAGTGACTTCAATGCTATGTTTTTAACTTGGTCCGATCCCGGGGCTTTCTTGCAGTCGAGCTTTTTTATTATTTCAGAAATTTCATGTGGAGAAGTGAGGGGGGGTGTAGCTGGAGTGTTGCGGCGAAGGAATCGCCTTACAACTCTGTCCACTTCGTCGATATGGTCGTTGTCGTATGGGGTGCGGTTCTCTTGAAATGAATCTTCTAATGTGTCCACGAAAAGGTCAGCTTTCTCCCTCGTTCCGAAGACGAGGCCTTGAGATCCCAGGAGAGGGGGGTAGGAAACAGGCTTCCTGTTCATTCTGGCAATGAATTTATGAATGTTGTTGGGTGAGCCGCCGCTTTCGACGAGGGCGTCATCCCAGTTTCGTCGTTTGATAAGTACGATCTCCTTTCGGATCTCCCTGGTGAGGCGGTTCATCTCTGTTTTTGCAGGAGGGTAACGGGTTTCTTGCCAGAATTTCCGAAGCCTGTTCTTTTCCCTTATTTTTAATCTGATCGGTAGCGGGACGAGGGTGAAAGCTTGCTTTGCGGGAAGGAATTTACTTGACTGGTTTATTGCGGTATGAATGTTGAGGTTGAAATTTTCTATTGCATGTTCAATATCTTCTGTGTTGTTGATTGGAGGATTGCCGGCTATTGTAGTTGAGAGGATATCTTGGTATTTGTTCCAATTAGTTATTGATTTGCAGTTGGGGATGTGACTATTGTTGAAGTTGAAGTGGACGACGAAGTGGACGGGATTGTGGTCGCTGGTGAGATCGTAGCGAGACTCGACAGTGATGTTGTTCAGCCCGCGGGATAGACCAAGGTCGATTATTGCCGGTTGCCTGTTTTGCTGAGCTGGAATTATTGTTGGATCAGATGGTGCTGAGATGACGAGACTGTTATTTCTTGCGAATTTAAAAAGGGCGTTTCCGGGAGCAGTGTTGTGGGAGTGGGGATTCCAGGATCTGTGTTTTGCATTGAAGTCACCGACCACCAAGCATTGGTTCCTATTGCGAAAAATTTTTTTGAGGTCTTGGATGAAATTTGGGGTGGATGCAGACGGAGGTTTGTAAATGGAGCAGATGGTGAACTTGAGATTAGGGCCTATGATTTCTATTGCTGCAGTTTCGACGGCGTCGGTGTGGATCTTGATACTATTGTGTTCTATGGAGTTCTTGATAAGTATGGCAGTTCCGCCGCCGCGGTGGGTGCGTCGGTCAGTTCTGTAGGTGGAGTAGTTTGGGAGGTTGAAGGGGATGCAGGGTCGGAGAAAGGTCTCTTGAAGGGCTATTATATCCGGGCTATTGCTGAGTACGTAGTCTTCGAATTCGTGAATTTTGGAGGTTATTCCGTTAGCATTCCAGCTAACGATATGGAGTATGGAGCGGTGGGGACGATTAAATTTTTATACCAAGCAGGTGACAGAGCTCGATGGCCTTTTCTCCCTGTGTTTTATCTTGCTTTGCTATTGCCACTATTTTTTTCATTGTAGTAAGAAGCTCCACTACTTGAGGGTCCTGGAGCTCCTTGAGGGTTCCGAGAAGCGAGGAATCTTGAGGGGGCTGGGTTGTGGGGGGTTGGGGTGGAGGCGTTTGCTGTTGGGGTGACGTCCTCGTCTCCGTGGGACGAGTTGGAGGCTCGGCTGGCTGAGGGATGGAACTACTTGGTACTATCGTGGTACTGGCGGCGTGCGCTTGAGTTCTTTTGGCTTCGAGCTCTTCCCTTCTTTTCTTTTCTCTCTCCTGCCAGGCGTACAAAAATATAAAGAGAAAGTTAAATTTTAGCAATTATGGTGTGCAATAAAAATTGCACGAGGAAATAGAATTACGGGGGATTATAGGAGTCAAGAAGAATTCTTCTTGGTCTCTTTGTATTTTCATTAGGGGTATAATGAGATAAATTTTGCATATTTATATTATTGGTAGCTTCTAAATCGTTAAAAAGTTAATAGCTATATTCTGAATGTGAGATTTGAAACTTTTTAATCTTAAGAGCATTACGTATGTCGTCATTACGCATGTATCTTATGGCTTTGACGATCATACGTATTAAAGAATTTTGCAGGGTATCGTATATTAATATTTGTTTTAGCGGCATAACCCCAAACTGGGCATGCATAAGCTAAGATGGGACGCATAACGGCTGGATAGAGAAGCACTTTGTTTTCTATACTTAAATGAGAGTTCCGGCCAATTAGGGGGTAAAGTTTAAACATTATTTTCCGGAATTTGTCGCGAACGTAATAAATGTGTTGTTTCCAAGTTAGGTGTGTATCAAAGATAATTCCAAGGTATTTGGCTTCCTGAGACCAGGGGATTTGAGTGTTGTACATGATAATAGGTGGTGGAGAGACTGTTTTTTCGTGAAAATAATGGCAGTAGATTTTTCGACATTTATGCTAATTTTCCATTTGTCGTAAAAATTTTGCAAGAGTAGAAGGTGTTTGTTTAATGCGAAGGAAATTGTTTTAAGATTTTTATACGTGGCGTGAATGGCAGTATCATCAGCGTAAAGATTAATTTTAGTGAGTGAATAGTTAGGGATATCGTTGATGTAGAGGTTAAATAGCAAGGGACCGAGCAAGGAACCTTGGGGACACCCTGCAGAAACAGAGTGTTCATTAAAAGGGTCTCGTTAATTCTGATTCGGAAGGAGCGATTAGTGAGGTAGGGAGAATAAGATGAATCAGAGGATGAGGAATTTTAAAGGTAATTAGCTTAAAAGTAAGACCATTAATCCAAACACGGTCGAAGGCTTTCTGGATATCCAGAAAAACTGCTCCCGTGCTTTTCTTTTTCTGGGAAACCTTCAGAGATATTTTCGGTTAGTCTTAAAAGTGGGTGAAGGGTAGAGAGTTTGTTAGTGAAACCATACTGATTGGGATTGAGGATGTTATTTTCATTGATAAAATTTTTAGTCTGTGAAGAATAATAGATTCGGTTAGTTTACCGATAGTAGAAAGGAGAGATATTGGTCTGTAACTAGATGCGAGATGAGGGTCCTTGCCAGGTTTGTTAATGGGGAAAATAATGGCTTCTTTCCAGTTATCTGGAAAGTGATTGAATTTGAGGATTTTGTTAATAAGGATTGTTAAAATTAGGATTAGTTTAATTGGAAAGTTTTTTAACATGCGGTTAGTTATAGAATCTTTACCAGGGGCTTTTTGGCATTGATATGTTTAATGTAGTGGATAATTTCATCCGGGAGAGCGGGTTCGATGAAAGAATTAGGGGGTAGAAGAAAATTATTTACGGTAGTATTTATTAAATCATCATTTTGCTTATAATTATCATCTTCGCGATCGTTTTCAACAAAATTATTTTTTATGTTAGTTGCAAGAAGGTTAGCTTTTTGCTGATCAGTGACTGCCGTACCTGTCGCACAGTTAAGAGGTGGAATTTTTGGTCTTTTATTTTTGAAAAATTTTTGCGTGCGCCAAAGGCTATTGTCTGCGGTGTTAAGAGCTTCGAGTCTTTTTTGCCAAATGATATCATTATATTTTTTAAGTTCTTTTTTAAGATCAGATTGAGCTCTGTTATAATGTGATTTGAAAATGGGATTGAGGGTTTGATGATAACGTTTTCTGAAGTAATTTTTGATTTTAATCAGCTGGTTAATGTTATGCGGAGTGAAGTTTCTTCGGTCTGTTTCTATTGGACGGGAGGCGTGGCTATGAGTATCAATGACCGCCTCGGTGAACTCTGTGATTTTTTGTTCTAGATCGTTAGTGTTGTTAATATTATTAGGATGAAAATCAAAGAGAGAAATATTTTTATTTAGATTTATTTTGAAAGTTTTCCAATCTGTGGAGACCGCTCTGGGATTTGGGGGTGCTTCTGCGAGTTTGAAGTTAAAATTTAAGAAAACCGGATTATGGTCAGAGGATAAATCGTCGATGGAGTTAATTGTAAAGGGGTAGTAGAAGTTTTTATTAGAGCGATGTCAATGGTGTTAGCGGAATTGTGACCAAATCTAGTAGGAGTTGAGGGAAAAGCGATATTTAAGTTGAGCATATTAGCGAAATTAAAGAGGTGTCTTCCTCTGGTAGTATTATTTTTACAATTCCAAGCGTTATGAGTTGCGTTGAAATCTCCGAAGAGAATACAATTACTAGCTGTTTGAATAAAGTGCTCAATGTCTATAGTAAATAAATTTTCATCGGAGGAGGGAGGAATGTAAACACAAGTAATTGAAATGGGATCATGCTTGGGGGGAGTTAGTATAATATTAGTTGCTTCAAGAGCTCGAAGAGGAGGGGTGGGGAGGCAGTAGTGTTTGAGAGAGTTTTTAACAAGGATCAGAGTTCCACCTGCGGTCCGCGGACCATCGGAGATTCTGTCATTTCTGTGACAGGTGTAATTCGCTATATTAAAGTTGTGTGAAGGTCTCAGGTGTGTCTCTTGTATGAGAAAAATATCCGGGAGTGCTTCTCTATAAAAATACGTAGTTCAGCAATTTTTCTTAGTAAGCCGTTTGCGTTCCATGAACACAAACTGAGACCAATCGGGGATGAACTATACATTATTAATATTGTTACACGATGCCTCTATTTGGGCGTACATTTGATTGGGATTTAATTGTTGGTTTGTATTTAAATTATTGCCGTTACAAAGAATTTGGGAAAGCTGCATTAGACAGTGCATTGTCATTTGCAGCGTTGTTTGGTATTAATATTATTGCTATTATTCATGTTATTAAAGTTAAAATTGTTATTTCTACGATTAAAATTGGGGAAGTGATTATTATTATATCTGTTATTGGGGGAATTGGTTTGTTGGTCTCAGTTTGTGCCGAAGACTCAGGTCCACGTGTCGCCATCTGGGGGTGTTTTTGGAATTAATAGCTCCGGTTGCCTTGAGCGTAGGAGATATTTGGTCTAACTAAGCTATTGTAGATGTTGGTGTAAGAATTTCTGTTATTTTTCGCGGCTCCTTTTGGGGGTTTGGGAATGAGGGGCAACCTACTATAGTTTGCCATATGACCATAGATGTTGCAATTTATGCAGTAAGGCGTTTCAAGTTTTTTGTTTAATGGGGCAATCTCGGGTGAGGTGGTTTTCACCACATTTTAGACATCTAGGGTTTAGATGGCAGTTTTCAGAGCTGTGATTAAAATTGTTGCAGGTGTAACATTGAGTTACACCCTACCATCATAACCCTCAACTCTGATGCTGAGATAATTTAGAGTTTTAAGATCGAATATTTTGAGATTGTCAAGATTACGGGGGAGGGTGATTAAAAAGATTGGGAGGGGGCGTTTGTTTTTTCTTCCTATTAATTGATTAACTCTATCCGGGGTGAATCCTAGGATTTCCAAATCCTGTTTAATTTCCTCTTGGTTTGTGTTTCTGGGGAGGCCCTTGATAACGACTTTAATGGGGCGTTCTGCTTTTGATTTTATAGTATAAAATTGAAATTTAAGTAATTTAAGGTGTTGTACGGCCATGCGTCTTTCTTCGGCGCTGTCAGTATACAGTTTTAGAAATTCACCCGTTAGGCGGGATCTTATTTTGGGGAATGCTTTCGTTATTGCAGCCATTTGGGCTTTTTGTAGTTCTTTTCGACGAAAAGCATGATGGGTGGTGGGAGTTGATTTTGTTGAGCATTTTGACTGGCCGAATTGTTCGAGCCATTGGGGTTTTCGTTGGCGACGGACCTGAGTTTTCGAGGTTGTTAAAGTGAGTGCCTTGCGGCAGTTCAAATTTATTTTGTGACAAATTTATGTCCTCATTATCAGTATTTTCAAGAATTACTTTTCTTGCAGTTTTTCTTTTTGGGGGGATATTCGAAGTTGGAAATTTCTTTCTTTTTCCAGAGTAGTTAGTTTCAGGGGTCGATTTTACAGGGGAATTTAGAGGAGTTTTTTCATGATGGGGGCAGCCAGGGATAATGCAGGGTTCGAATGAGTCAATGTCACTTACCGCCAGTGCCATGGTTTCTTCGATGTCTTGCAGCTCAGTGAGTGCTCGGACGTAGAAGGGTTCATCTGGGTGGTGGTCGGGCATCATCATCAGTGCGTCAACGCAGGCCTGCTTGCATCTGCGAAAAGTTTCCATTTTGGCTAGTTGAGCTTTATTAAATTTCAACTGCTCACATGGTGTAATCTGAGGCGAAGGTGTCCTCGTAGCGTTCCGATGCGATTCTGCTAGTTCCAGTTCCATGTCGGTAGGTAGGTTAATTTCAAGTCGTAAACGTTTTATCAGCAGGATAGAAAGAGTAGAGGTTAGCTCTGTCGCAAGAGCCCTGAAAAGGGCTGTGGTAGTCAGAAAAGTACGTGCTCAGTCTGTGGCTTCCGAAACGGGAAATCCTCGTTGACTGCGATATAAGTTGAACTGCGATATAAGTTGAATGCGAGAAAAGAGGGCGGAGTTATCCTAGCCAATCCGAGTGCAGCAAAAACTGACTACCAGAAAGCGCGGGAAAGTGATCTTGGTTTTGATCCAAGTCAGAAAATAAAAGAGGAGGTGATCTGATTGGCCGAGCAAAGAGTTCGGCTAATGTGATATAGGGGGAATAGCCAATCAGAGAGCATCTGCAGTTCAACGAATTTGGACTGCAGTATTCTGGTTCTTGCCGCGGTAGTGTTCAGACGCGTTCCCTCTCCTTTCGAGCTTTCGCCCCAAGTCAACCTGGATCTTTTGCATCCGATAGTTTGTTCATTCTGAGTCACTTTTTGGCCTTGTTCCTTCCAATATAACCGATCGAGGTTATTGCTAGGAATTAATTTTTGAATTTTTCCGCGAATTTTTTAGTTTGATCCTGCACGTGGTCGTGTCAGGCCTCGTTGCGTTTTTCGTTCTACATCTTGGATTACAATGGATATGTCCGCTTCCAGGACAGATGTGGCTTCATCAGTCGAGGTAAGTGACCTTTTCACTCTTGAAACCATGTCTTTTGATGTTATGGCAGCTACGGATCTCATTGATAATTGTACCACGTGCGCCGAGTCCGAGGATTTGTGCGGAGTTCTCGATGAGATTCTCTTCACCCTCGAAGACGTCGACGCAGAAGCACAAATTACGCCTGAGAGACTTAGGTTAGTCAATTTAGTTCAATGGGCAGCATTGAAATGCTCACGAAGATCGATTAGACTCCAAAATGCGGAGTTTAAAAAATACATTAGGGAAGTTGAGCTTTCTCGACGTTCCCCCACTGCAGCCTCACCCGCTTCGCAGCAGAAGCGGCCACTAGCGAAACGCCAGCCCGCATCGCCGCAGAAAGACGTTCCGTCGAAGAAGCAGGCGAAATCGGAGCGAAAGCTTCCTCGCACATCCGCCTCCCCTCGCCATATCGAAGACTCGTCTTCTATGGAGGAAGGGGAATCGTCAGCCGAAGAGAGCTCGGTAGAGATCGCTTCAGCTAAGTCAACTACGCCGGTGATCGCGCAAAGCAGCCCGGCGGCGAAAAGCCGCCGAGAGCGCTAGCGCTCCCGGACCAAGTAAGAAAGACGACGGCTTCACTACGGTGGGCCGTAATGGAAAACGCATTGCTCCCATCGTGATAGATGCACAGAGCAATGCAACCGAGCTCCTTACTCAGATAGGAAATTTGTGTAGCAAATTCATCTCTACAGGGGCGCCTTGAGAACGGGAAGCTCCGAGTCTTCCCAACTTCTGCTGAAGAGCACCGAATTATCCAAAAGTTTGTCTCGACAAAAAAATGCGGTCGCATACATTCGAGATGGCCCACAATAAACAACTTAAAGTTGTTCTGAGAGGGTTACCCACCGACTTCAATCAGGATACACTCATGTCAGAGTTACACACACTTGGCTTTAAGCCCAATCACATTTCCTTGTTGAAAAACAGGAAAACGAATACAAACATGCCTTTATTTTTGGTAACCCTCGTTAGGAACCCTGAAAATAAGGGTATTTTCAACATACAAAACATTGGATTTTTTAGAGTTTCGGTAGAGCCGCTCAATAAATCCACCTTGCCCCCACAGTGCTATAGATGTCAGGAATTCTTTCATCACTCTCGGTTTTGCACTAGAGCACCGAAGTGTTTGAAATGTTCAGGAGGCCATCTCACCTCTGAATGCACCAAGTCAGCCAAGGCCCCGGCTAAGTGTGCCAATTGCAGCGGACCGCACCCTGCAAACTTCTCGGGTTGCCCCAAAACCCAATCAACACCAAAACAACAAAATCAAAAGCGGCGAAAAACGTCTGGAAAGAGCGTGCGGCTGCGCGCAAGCAAACTACAAACAACTCGAAACCTTCCTTTGCGGAGGTTGTCAAAGGTTCATCAAACAATTCACTGGATGCCAAAGAAGTGATGACAAAAATGGCCCAGATGATGTCTCAGTGGGGAGAAATGCTGTCCTTACTACAATCTAAACTTTAAATTAAAATTCATCTGTTTTAGTTTAATTAATTCTCTCAGGTTTTTTAGCTGGAATGCTAATATTTCTAAATTATTCAGTAAATATTTTATTATTTGTTCTTCTATTGACCCGACATAATCGGGAACACAGAAACGCTTTTCGTCCTTTCTGGACTCTATTAGCATTCCGATCTACACTTGTCACGCGAGTGACCGCACAAACACAAAATACGACAAAAAACACGTTTTTCACACTCTGTTAACAACACTTCCTTCGCTGCCCTGCACTGCATCTTTGATACTGGGTTCTTGACGTGCTTGGTCACTGCCTTGATTTACTGCTTTCAGCCGTCCCGACTGCCTTCCTGCGTTCTTCCCTTCCCCCCGCCGGCGCTCTGCTTCGATAGAGCGGTCGTGTTTCGGGGCACGTCCTCCCTCCCCGTTCTGCCGGGGAGTTCTCTTGATTAGATACATTCTCTCTCATTCGGTTTCTGCTATTTTCGCCCTTCATTCTGGGTATAGGCGCTGCGCGCCGTCGCCCGTTTCCCATCTAATTTAAGTAAGAGCATCTGCAGTTCAACGAATTTGGACTGCAGTGAGAAAGAAAAAGAAAAATTAAAGAATAAAATAAAAAGCATAAAAAAAAAATAAATTAAATAAATTAATTGAAGTCTGGATTGACCAAGATGTCTCTTGGTCTTTTTACAGAAAAGTGAGAGAAGTAGGGGGAGATATCATTAATAGAAGCATTATCTGATTCGTCTATATTATTGAAAAGTTGATAGCAAGTTTTCGTATGGTCTGTCGAATAGTTGGTATATTGCAAGCTATTCTTAGATCTTTATTTCGCATATACCAATGAGCATTGCAAATTTGTCTTATTATTAAATTTTGAGCAGTTTCGAGTAAATTTATATTAGTTTTTGCTGCATGTCCCCAAACTGGGGAGGCATAGGTAAGTAATGGTTTCATGATCAGAGTGTAGATAAGCAGTTTGTTATGTCTATTCAATTTAGACTTTCTGCAGATAAGGGAGTAAAGTTTACGCGTAGTATTTTTTAAATTTATCTCTAATATATGTTATGTGTTGTCGGAAAGTGAGGTTTTTATCAACGATTACACCAAGATACTTGGTGTGTTGAGACCAGGGTATTCTTTGATTTTGTAGAATAATTTCAGGTGGAGGTTTCCTTTTTGAAAAGAAAACCGCTTCCGTTTTGGAAGAGTTTAAAGCAATTTTCCACACGGAGAACCAGGTCTCCAGGTGAGCTAGGTGTTCATTGATATTTTCGACTAGTGTGTCGAGGTTTCTGTGTCTGCTGAGTATGGCTGTATCATCTGCATACATGCATATTATGGTATTAGAATTTTTAATAATATCATTAACGTAGAGGTTAAAGAGAGTTGGTGCCAGAATTGACCCTTGGGCCACCCCAGCGTTAATCTTTTAAGTTGCGAGAAGGTACGATTAATTTTTACAGTGAAGGAGCGATCAGAGATATAAGAATTTAACAGGTAAATAAGAGGGGGCGGGATTTTATAGGTGATTAATTTAAAGAGTAGGCCAGTATGCCATACTCTATCAAAGGCTTTTTGAATATCAAGGAAGACCGCGGCCGTGCATTCATCTTTGTTGTTTCCTTCCTTAATAAATTCAACGACTCTGAGAAGTTGATGTGAGGTGGAGAGACGAGGTCGGAACCCGTGCTGCTCCGGAATCAGGATATTTTCTCTTTCGAGATGGTCGTTGAGTCTGGCTAAAATCACTTTTTCAGCCAGTTTACTAAGGACAGGAAGTAGACTTATTGGTCTGTAGGATTCGGCCAAAGCCGAATTTTTTATCTGGTTTTAGGATCGGAATAACAACCGCAGTCTTCCAAGACATAGGAAAGTATCTTAAAGTTAGCATGTTATTAATGATGTTAGTAATCTTGAAAATAGTGAGGCGCGGTAATTTTTTAAGCATTTTGTTAGTGATCCCATCTCTCCCGGACACTTTTTGATTTTAATCTTTTTAATGATCTGAATAATTTCAGATGGGAGAGTGGGGATGATATCAGTATTGTTAGTATTCGAGTCCATGTATGCATCAGCAACGCTGGTGATGATCTCGTCTTTGCGTGGGTTGTGAATGTCATTAAGGTGAAATTGCTTCTCGAGCGAATGAGAAATTACTTCAGTTTTGTTTGTTTCGCTGAGAGCAATACCAGTGAGGCCATTAAGGGCGGAAATCGGGGAGGTTTTCTTCCTGAACGCTTTCGCAATTCCCCAAAGGGAATTGTCCTCAGCATTCAGGGTAGAAAGATTATCCTCCCATGCCTGTTGTCTGTAATGATAAATTTTCCTTTTAATAGCGTTTTGTAATCTGTTTAACTCTGTTTTATGTTGTGGGTGTCTTGTATGTTGCCAGGTTTTCCTGGCTTTGTTTCGTTCCTTGAATAGCTCTTTTAGCTCACCCTGCACATACGGTTGTTCCATGTGGTAGAAAGGACGAGGCACTTGCGTGCGCATTTAGGATCTCATCAGTGAGGTTGCTGACTTGGGAGTCGATCTCGTGGGTAGAATTTGCAGTCGGGAGAAAAAAGTTATCAGAATTTGCGAGAATTTTAGTGAAGATGCTCCAGGTAGTATTTAGTTGGGGGGGGATAGCAAAATTGGAAGTTCTTGGAAAGTGAAATCTGACCGGATTATGGTCAGAACTGAGTTCCGGAATGGAATCAGCAGTACAGGGCCAAATTAAATTTTTAATCAGTGCATAGTCTAGAGTGGAAGCGGAGTCCGTTCCATATCTAGTTGGGGTGGGGGAGCAATTAGATCTAAGTTATTATTTGTTATATATCTTAGTAGATAATTACCTCTGGGATCGCTGTAATTACAGCCCCAAGAGGTGTGCTTAGCATTGTAGTCACCGGCTAAAAAGCCGATTTAAAAATTTTGAAAATACCGTCGAGGTCGGCTCCCAAGTTTCTGTAATTTGGATTTGGTGGGGCATAGATAGAGGCAACCAAGAAGGTTCCTGATCAGAGGGGTGAGCGCAACGAGAGTTGCTTCAACACCAGTAAGGGGGGGAGGGGTGGGAACATGAAAATGGGGAATCGAGCTTTTTAATGAGGATCGCAGTACCGCCCCAACCTCTGGTTGAGCCGGTCCTGTCGTTCCTATAACAAATATAGTTCGGAATATTGAAAGAGTATTCTGGTCTCAGATGAGTTTCTTGTATCAAAAATAAATCAGGAGTGCTTATCAATGAAATCGCGCATCCTCACTGATGAAAGAATTGCCCTGCAAGCTGCAATATGATTGGTCGAGACCGATCAACGCAGAAAGTGGGCGTGGAAACAGATTGGGTCGATCCGGAAATAAACGACCCGGAACAAGGAGATCTTGAGATTAAAATAAAATCCAGATTCCATAAAAATAAAAGGGAACTAACAAATTTTGAAAAATTTAAATGAACCTACTTGCACATTGCCATAAAAAAAAAAAAAAAAGGGGGGGAACGGACCAAAAAATAAGAGAATATAGGACTATACGCGGTATAAGGATTTATAAAACGCAATGAAGTCATATATGTGATATAATCATGATAAATAATTGATAGAATAGATGTGAAATGTCCAGTTCTCAAAAATATTAGCGGTCGTTCGAAGGAACGATTTAATTAATGATTGCTGGACGTGAAGCAAATTTTACAAGAGTTTTAGATAGCATAGAATCGTGCCTCCATCTGGTGGCCGAAAGGGAAAAGCTGAAGCGCGACACCGCACAATTGAATCCGAGGAGGTCACCCTCCCGAATTCTGACCGCGGTGATCGCTGCTTCGGAAAAGACATTAAGTCCGCGACTCTCGGCGCGGAGCTAGGAATTACTAGTTAATTTGAGAGTAATAAACTTTAAAATAGGAAGCTTAAGTTTAAAATAAAAATAATTTTAATTTAAAATAAGTTCCCAATGAACAAAAGTTAAATTTGAACCCTAAGCCTTTTGGCTTGGGGGAAGTTAATAAATTCGTGCTCGAGAAGCGCTCTGGGGCGCTTTTGAGACGATGGCACTACGGGATCATATGCAGGCTGGTTGGTAATTAGTTCATTGGGAACGGAAGGAAGTTTATCGAAGAACCTTTTAGAAAGGTCCTTTATGTGAGGTAAAAACGGCTTAATTTTTAAATCACGATAAATGACTTCATTGCGTATGAACCAGGGGGCATTAACAATTTGTCTCAAAAAATGAGTTAGTCAGCGTGTGTAATTTCTTAAGATGACACATGCCGGCGGATCCAAAAATTTGAGATCCGTAGCACATGACCGGTCGAATGATGGATTTGTAGAGCAAAAACTTTGTGCCGGATCGCAAGTTTGCTCCTTCTGGAGATAAGCCTTTTAAGCATGGCATGAACAGCGAGCGCTTTTTGCGCGTCTGTTCGATATGATACGCAAAAGTTAATTTAGCGTCTAAAAACAACCCTAGGTATTTTGCAACATTTACCCAGGGACGGGCTGGCCAAAAAATAGTTACGGGGGTGAGTCCGACGGGGAAGTCGGGATCTCCTCGTAAACATGAGGCAGGCACTTTTAGATGCGTTTACTTTTATTTTCAGTCGTTCAACCAGAGCTCTAGCGAAGAAACGTAGTGTTGCAGATTAGAGATTACCACAGAAAATCTCTTATTCTGCGAAATAACGGCAGTATCATCAGCAAACATTGCTAAATGCGATGAATCAGTTTGCAGGATGTCATTTACGTACAGAGTGAAAAGCAGAGGCGAACTTAAACTTCCTTGCGGAAGGCCGCTTCTGATTGGTCGAGGGGAGGAGAGAATCCTGTCAACTCTCCTCTGAATGATCGATGTGAACCCGATGAAGTGTGCCAATTGTTCGGGCGCTCATGCGGCTAATTGGAGCCGGTGCCCTAAGCACCCCAAAAATAGCAAGAAAAAGAACCTTGCTAAAAATAAAAACGCCCTAAGCCAAATAATCCTAATAGCAATAGTGCTAAAAATCTTAATAAAAAACAACCTGCGCAGGCACCTCGACCTGATATTTCAAAGGCGAGAAAAGTCTCGCCTAATCTGGACTACTCTAAAGTAGTCCAAAATAAAATCCCCAAGGAGCATGTTAGCCCCCTTCTACCTCTAAATCCAATTACGACCGGCCCCTAGCAAAGATGCCAGCATAAATGCCGGCCTCTTAAAGGATTTGCTTGAAGTGATAGAGGAATCTCCCTCTATCGACAAGCAAACTTTTGCAGGGCGTTTAAAAAACTCCCTTTCTGCGCTCCGCTCGGCATCTGCGGACGTAGATAAAACGTATGTAATTTTCGAAGCCTATTGCGGGCTTCGCTCCTCCAGGCTTAACTTTCCCCGCCCACGTGAGTACTTCCTTAAAGATTGGATTTTGGAACGCAAATTCATTGCGTAAAAAATCCATGAGGTACGCGATTTTGTTTCAGAGCAAAACCTTGACATGTTTTTGGTCCAGGAAACCTGGCTTGAGCCGGGTATCGACCCCCAGATCGCAAACTATCGTCTTACTAAAGACGATAGAATCAATTTCCCCATACCGCAACGCGAGGCGGCACAGCCATTTATTGTAAAAATGAGATCGTGCACCACAGGGTTCCCCTTCCTAATTTACAAGGAATGGACGCCACTGCGGTGCAAATTAAAATTAATAATTTCCCTCCCATTAATGTTGTTTCGGCCTACGTTCGAAGAAGAGCAGGCCATAGTTTCCCAGTAGAGGATTTTAAGAAAATTTTCAATTCTGGCAGTAATTGTATCATCGCTGGTGACTACAACGCAGCTCATGTGAGTTGGCACAATGCCAAGTCGACCCGTTTCGGGCAAGCGCTGCATAAGCTAATTCGCGACCTTCGGGGAGCGAAATTAGTCGCACCGCAGACTGCCACACACCTCCAATCGCGTCAGCGGTTCGGAAGTGTCATCGACTTGGCGGTGTTCAAGCACATTCCTTTCAACCATAGTGTCAGAGTTATTAACGATCTCAGCTCTGATCACTACCCCGTAATTCTTGAAATTAATTTAAATACTTCAATTATTAAAAATCCAGAGCATCTTTCAACAAATTGGTATAATTTTAAATTTGCTCTTAATAAGAAACCCCTCCCCACTGTTGAGCTCACCAGCAATGATAATATTGAGTTAGCTATTTCTGAACTCAATCAAAATTTCACTGAGGCTTTCGTTGAGGCCTCAAAACCAAAATTTAATAATGCTCCGAAAATCCTCTCTCTCCCGAGATTAAATTCAAAATTTATCAACGAAACAGGTTACGGAAATTTTGGCAAAGAACTAGGTGTCCTAGTATTTATTCTCAATTCCGTACCCTCAGTCGTGAGATAGCAAAGGATATCCAAGCATATTCCCGCGTACAGTGGGAAAAGCACATTGAGGCTTTATCGCCCGTTGACAACACCCTTTGGAGGAAATCCTCTTTATTACGAAAGCCTTTTCAATCCATTCCCCCCTTGAAAGGGGCTCTTGGCAGTATCGCGATAACCCCTATTGAAAAGGCGGAGGTTATCGCAGACAGTTTGCAAGTTCAATTCGAACCCAACCACGTCGCTGGCCGAGAACTTTTCGACCAACGCATACACGATGAAGTTACTAACTTCATCAATACCCCACACGTTCAAGAAATTGAACCGACCACTCCAACGGAAGTCTTATCTTACGTACAGAGACTCAAGCCCAGGAAATCCCCCGGACTTGATCAGATTTCTAATCGTATGATTAAAAACCTCCCCCTTAAATTCCTCCTATTTATCACTCTGCTGATAAATCAACTTTTTAAAAATAATTATTTCCCAAATTCATGGAAAACTGCCGTGGTCATTCCTATCCTAAAGCCGGATAAAGATTCGGCTTTACCCTCTAACTACCGTCCAATCTCATTACTTTCTTGTTTGAGCAAAGTATACGAGTTCGTGCTTTTGCAACGTCTGAATCAACACTGCGCTGCTTTTAATTTTTTATTATTCCTCAGCAGTGCGGTTTTCGACAAGTGCTCGACAGTTCACCAACTGCTCAGAGTAACGGAGTTGATTCACAGTGGCTTTGCCAAGCACGAGGCCACTGGTATACTTTTTCTGGACATAGCCAAAGCCTTCGATAAAATTTGGCATGATGGCTTACTAATCAAGCTCATACGACTTGACTTTCCTCCCCCTGATCAAGTCCATTCATAGCTTTCTCTCCGATCGCTCATTCCGAGTGAGTAGATAAAACGCTCTCCTCGCCTCGACCAATCAGAAGCGGCCTTCCGCAAGGAAGTTTAAGTTCGCCTCTGTTATTTACTCTGTACGTAAATGATATGCCGCAAACTGATCTATCGCATTTAGCAATGTTTGCCGATGATACTGCAATTATCACACAGAATAAGAGATTTTCCGTTGTGATCTCTAATCTGCAACACTACGTATCCTTGCTAGAACTCTGGCTTACAGACTGGAAAATAAAAGTTAATGCCAGTAAAAGTGCTTGCCTCATGTTTACGCGTAGACCCCGACTACCAGTCGGTTTAACCCCCGTCCAAATTTTTGGCCAACCCGTCCCCTGGGTACATGTTGCAAAGTACCTAGGGTTGTTTCTAGACGCAAAATTAACTTTTGCCCACCACATAGAACAGACTCGCAAAAAAGCGCAGGCTGTTCATGCCGTTCTCAAACGGCTTATCTCCCGAAGGAGTAAACTTGCGATCCGGCATAAGGTTTTGCTCTATAAATCTATAATCCGACCGGTCATGTCGTACGGATCACAAATTTGGGGATCCGCCGGCATGTGCCACAAAGAAGCTACACACGCTGACGAACTCATTTTTGAGACAAATCGTTAATGCTCCTTGGTTCGTACGCAATGAAGTCATTTATCGTGATTTAAAAATTAAACCATTTTTACCTCACATAAAGAACCTTTTAGAAAGGTTCTTCGATAAACTTCCTTCTGTTCCCAATGAGTTAATTAGAAACCAGCCTGCATACGATCCCGCAGTGCCATCGTCTCAAAAACGCCCCAGAGCGCTTCTTGAGCACGACTTTATAAATTTCCCCCAAGCCAAAAGGCTTCGGGTTTAAAATTATTGTTCATTGGGAACTTTTTTTTTTTTTTTTTTTTTTAAATTTTAAATAACTTAATTTTTAACTTAAACTTCCTACTTCAAGATTAATTACTCTCATTTTAGCAAGTAATTCCTAGCTCCGCGCCGAGAGTCGCGGAATTAACGTTTTCGAAGCAGCGAACACCGCGGTCGGAATCAAGAGGGTGACCTCATTGGATTCAATTGTGCGGTGTTCACGCTTCAGCTTTCCTTTTCGGCCACCAGATGGAGGCACGATTCTGTACTATCTAGAGCTCTCTTAAAATTCGTTTCACGTCCAGCAATCATTAATTAAATCGTTCCTTCGAACGACCGCTTATATTTTTGAGAACTGGACATTCCATTTCTACATCTATCAATTATTACTCATGATTGTATCACATATATGACTTCATTGCGTCATTATTTTTCCTTAAAACCGATGTTCATTTTTCTATCTTTTTAGTCCTACCCGCGACCCCCTTTATCCCGGCAAGAGTGCAAGTTGGTTCATAAAATTTTTATTCAAAATTTGTTTTCTCCCCTATTTTTGCATGAGATCCTTTGAATTTCAATTCAAGATCTCGCTTTGCTCGGGTCGTTTATTTTCGGATCGACCCAATTCCATTTCCACGCCCACTTCTCTGCGAGCGAACGGCCTCGGCCAATCAGATCGCAGGAAAGTGGTGCGACTGTTTCTTCGGCCGACAGATTCACTCTGTCGCCGTTCCAGCAGAATTGTTCTGCCCATTTTTATTATTTCTTTTAAAAAATAATTTTAAGTAAAATCACTATTTCGGCCCTTATTTCTAAAATTCTGATGAGGAGGTACGCCCGTTCCGGGGCAGGCACTCCGTAAGTTACATGCCACTTGCCACTTTTTGATCGATGTGAAAGAAAGTTGTGAATGGACTTGATCAGGGGAGCCGGAAAATCAAGTCGTATGAGCTTGATTAATAAGCCATCATGCCAAATTTTATCAAAGGCTTTGCTATGTCCAGAAAAAGTATACCCGTGGCCTCGTGCTTGGCGAAGCCACTATGAATCAACTCCGTTACTCTGAGCAGTTGATGAACTGTCGAGCACTTGGGTCGAAAACCGCACTGCTGGGGGATAATAAAATTAACAGCAGCGCAGTGTTGATTCAGGCGTTGCATAAGCACAAATTATAGTTGATGGATTAATAGGAGAACCTGCTTCCCGCAGGGAAGCTCAATCTCCAATCAGGATTAACTGGATGAGTTGCATGAGTTCAGCTTTCACTTAGCCCTTTGCTGCTTTATTATAAAATATTGTGTGAGTAATTTAAAGTGTTAACATGAGAAATTAATAATTTACTTTTGTGTAAATATAAATGAGAATTTAAGTGTTTTGTGATTGTTTAAATGCATTTGTGTTGTTCGTTAAGTGTGAATGATTAATTAATTTAAAGCCATGTCCGCAATAGCGGACTTAAAAAAGTGGAGGTCGGAAAAACTTTCGGCACAGGGTTACCCGCACCGTCGGAAGAACCGCCTCGTCTGAATTTCGCCTTCGGTGCCTTCGGTGCAATTTCTGGGCATATGGCTCATGCGAAGCGAGCCTCCATCCCATATCCGGTATGTTTATGTAGATCGGACCATAAAGTTGATGATCGTTGATGAACTGGATGGAGTGCCTAGGCCTGTCGGCCTCTAACCTCCTATCAGGTAATTTTGATATGCCTTTGACGAGTTCTACCATTGCCCAGTTTTAGGAATAAATCAGTTTAGTAATAAGAAAGTTCCGTAGATTTTAAAAATATAAATTACTTGGATGTGAGATTAAAATAACTATTAAAAATTTAACTTTAAAAACAGTGAAAAAATCATTGAAAAATGCGAGAAAAGAGGGCGGAGTTATCCTAGCCAATCCGAGTGCAGCAAAAACTGACTACCAGAAAGCGCGGGAAAGTGATCTTGGTTTTTGATCCAAGTCAGAAAATAAAAGAGGAGGTGATCTGATTGGCCGAGCAAAGAGTTCGGCTAATGTGATATAGGGGAATAGCCAATCAGAGAGCATCTGCAGTTCAACGAATTTGGACTGCAGTATTCTGGTTCTTGCCGCGGTAGTGTTCAGACGCGTTCCCTCTCCTTTCGAGCTTTCGCCCCCAGTTCATCTTGGATCTTTTTTTACATCCGCGTTTTCGTTGCAATAGAGTCACTTTTGGCCTTGTTCCTTCAAATATAACCGATTGAGGTTATTTCTACGGATTAATTTTTAAAAATTTCCGCTTTTTGAAGAAGTTTGCTCCGACACGCGGTATGTGTTAGGCCTCGTGCCGCACTACAGTTTTCGACCCGGATTGTGTTTTTGCCTTTCAGATTTTTTGGATTACCATTGGATATGTCCGCTCCCAGGACAGATGTAGCTTCATCTATCAAGGTAGGTGATTTGTTTACCTTTGAACCTTTATCATTTGACGCAATTGCAGCTAATGATTACATGGATAAATGTACCACGTGCATAGAATCAGAGGAGCTATGTGACGTGTTAGAAGAAATTTTGGTCACTTTTTAGACGACCCCGATATGCCAAACACGCCTGAGAGACTTAGGCTTGTAAATTCTGTTCAGTGGACAGCACTGAAATGCTCTAGAAAATCGATTAGACTCCAAAACAAGGAGTTCAAAGATTACATCAGGGACATCGAGCGACTTAATCGCGTCCCCACTGCGGCTTCACCCACTTCGCAGCCGAAGCGGAAAACAGCCAAGCGCCAGCCCGCATCGCCCTAGCAAGCAGACGCCGTTGAAGAAACAGGCGAAATCGGAGCGAAAGCTCCCATCCACTTCCACCTCCCCTCGCCATATTGAAGGCGCTGAGTCTTCTATGGAGGAAGGGGAAACTTCAGCCGAAGAGAGCTCGGATGAGGTTTCAACAAAGCCAGTTAAGCCGGTGATCGCGCCACGCAGCCCGGCGGCGAAAGCGATAGAATGCAATAGAATGCAATAGAATGCCAGGAGAAATGCGACAGAATGCAATTTCTTGCAGAAGAAGTGATCTTCGTCTTCGACGAAATAAACTTCCTAAACCTGACCCTTGCTAGGATGAACGCTAGCAAGTACCGAAAATCATCACGGAACCTTGAACAGACCCAGAAAAAGGCAGAAGAACAAGGAAGACTGGCGGAGCAACTTAAGGGTGAGTTACTTTCGCTTGGTTCTTGCCCTATTCAGGATTGCCCAACCCACTCAAATTTAAACGCAACACAAGTTCTTATACAAAAGAAGGAAGACGCTCTAAAGCTTCAAATTCTCCTAGCTACCAACATTTCTAAATCCAATAATAATGTAACTGAAAATAATATTCCTAAAAGTCAGGAAACAAAAAAGAAGACGAACCGTGTAGAGGGTTTTACTTCGCCCGTAAAAACGGCGAAGAAGCAAAAAATCCTACAGAACTACTCAATTGGTGTGGACGCACCTATCAACGTCCAAAATAAATTTAATGTCTTAGCTGGAAGCAGCGCGATGCCGGTCTCGGTTAACGCAGCGGTGCCAGTTGCCACCCCAAAACCCCCCAAGATCCCCTTCATCCACCTCAAGTTTACTGACAACTACAACCTGGTTATGCAGGCGATCACGAGAAAGTGGCCTAAGTCCAGGTCGAAACTATCAGGGGAATACCTGAAGATTCTTGCCTCCACCGCGGACGAGCACCGCGAGATCACTGCCTTCCTCAAAGAAAAAGGAGAGGGAGTTCCACGCGATCGACCTATTGAGGTCCGCCCCAGAAGATAGTCATCAAAAGGACTACCAATTTCCACGGACATAAACGCCATACGCGACGATCTCACTGAGCGGGGCTTTAATGTTATTAAAGTCGCCCAGCTCACGAGGTCGAAAATCAAAATTCAAACTCCCCATCTTTTGGTGGAGTTAAAGAAGCTCCCAGGCTCCTGATATTTTCCAACTGGAAACATGCTGTTTTTCTGTCAGTGAAAATAGACTCCTTTAACCGAAGACCTGGTGCGACACAGTGTTACAACTGTAACCTGTTCCACCACTCTTCGAGCAACTGCAACATTAAAACCCGTTGCTTAAAATGTGGTGAACCACATAAGACAGGCGACTGTCCAATAAAGACCAAAATAGAAAACCCCACGTGCATTAATTGCCAGCAAAAAGGTCACCTGGCAAACTCGCACCGCTGTCCGAAGTTTCCTAAACCCAAGCCAAAAAAGGGAGAAGCCTCCCAAAATAGAAATAGTAAAAAAGAAAATAATAATCATAATATTTTTAGCACTTCTTCTGCCACTGTGCAGAAAGGAGTGTCCTTTGCTAAAGCTTTGAGTAACGATAAGGAAAACCAGATGGCGCCACCCCTCGACCAAACCGAGCCGGCCAAATCGAAACCCGAGGCAACCCCCAACCCCCCCCCTAAAGAAAAAAGTAACAAAAATAGCCCAAAGAATGTCGCGTCCGAAAACTTCGGTTTCATGGACGCGATATTAGAGCTCAAAAAGTTCTTTACTGACTACCCATCTCTCTTAGAGCTGGGTAGACAGTTGAGAGCGGCTCAGGGAAATGAACGGGTAGATGTCTTCTACCGTCACCTCATTAGCCTCAATTAATGGACCCAAGTTGCTTCGGGTTTAGATTAGCATCCTGGAATGCGAACGGAATAAAGTCACGCAGTGTCGAGGTGCGTGACTTCATAGATAAGCACCATCCCGGATGTTTTCTAATTCAGGAATCCCACCTGGGACCGGGCGATACTATTCGTTTTCCAAACTACACGGTCTACCGTACCGATAGACCGCACACCACTAACACCAGACCGCGAGGCGGCACGGCAATATTACTCAAGTCTTCCCTCCCCCATCACCACACACCGACACCGCCGATGGGTACGGTGGAAGCGACCTCGGTCACTCTCACCCCGCCCGGAGGCGACCCACTAGTCATCACTTCGCTGTATATCTCACCCAGCGTGAGTTATCAGCACATCCACACTGACGTGGAAGCACTTTTCAGCCTTGGCGACGCTTCCATCATTTGCGGAGATTTCAACGCCCACCATACTTCCTGGGGTTGTCGGAGAAACGACAACCGGGGCAACATTATTAAAAATCTAATCGACAGCACAGATACGCAAATTGTTGCCCCAACCACACCTACACGCTTTGGCCACAACTCCGCATCCATCATAGACTTTGCTCTGACGAGAAATATCCACTGGCTCAGCCAAGTGGAATCGATCGCAGAGTTAAGTTCAGATCACAATCCATTAATCATTTCCTTTGACACGAACAGACGTTTCGCCTTTCCGAGGCGAATCGTGACAACAGACTGGGCGGCCTTTCGAGAACTCCTAAGCCCCGCCCACTACACCTTTCACCCAATCACTGCGCGCACGGGGGAAGACGTCGAAACACAAGTTGCCGACCTCACCGACGCGATCATTAACACACACACTCTCTCTTCAAGCCGATTCGGGGTAGGAATTCCTACTACGTTTCGGATGAAATCCGACAGCTCATGATCGAGCGGAACAGAGCCAGGAAAACCTGGCAGTTCACGCGAGATCCGAGCGACAAGAGAGTGTTGAACAACATTCAAAACAGGATACACAGGAAGGTCAAAGCCTTTCAAAACAAGATCTGGGAGGACGAACTTCGAGCTCTCGACCCCGACGACGGATCCCTCTGGGAAATGTCGAAGGAACTGAGAAAGAAGAAGTCCCCGGTATACGCCCTTAATGGCCAGGGCGGGATCGCACACACGGACTCTGACAAAGCCGAGGTGATTGCATGCTCCTTGGAAAATCAATTCCAAGAAAATAATATTACTCACTCCACTGATTATCTGATTAACAGGGTCGTCGAAAATTATTTCTTGAACGAGAATAATTTCGATGCCCCCTCTCCCCCTCCCATGCCCTCGGAGGTTCTTAATTATATTAAGAAAGCGCAAATCAGGCGCGCCCCAGGCAGGGAAGGGATAACTAACAAGATTCTTCGAAATCTCACCCTTCCGGTGATTTTTCAAATTACTAATATTATCTCTAATATTTTCGTCACCGGACATTTTCCAGAATCCTGGAAACATGCTTCGGTGATTCCTATACTAAAACCTGGAAAGCCCCGTAGCGCTGCTGACAGCTATCGGCCGATCAGCCTGCTACCTGTGCTTTCCAAGCTAGCAGAGAGACTTATTCTCTCCAGACTGAACGATTTCCTCGCAACTAACAAAATACTAATCTCTCAACAACACGGATTCAGGCCTCAACTATCCACATCGCACCAGTTGCTCCGGGTAGTTGAATATGCCAAGTCTGGATTCAAAGAGAAAAAATGCACCGGGGCCGTTTTTCTGGACATCCAGAAGGCCTTCGATCGTGTATGGCATACGGGCTTACTTTATAAGCTCATCAAAATTAACGCTCCTCCACAACTAATACTTATCATTAAATCTTTCCTTAATAACAGATCCTTCGCCGTCAGAGTCAACGACACTCACTCCTCGACAAAACAAATAAGGGCGGGGGCGCCGCAGGGCGCACTCCTCTCCCCTACTCTTTTCAACATCTACGTAAATGACATTCCAAAAACACGACAAACGACAGTCTGCCTCTACGCAGACGATACTGCGATCCTCACGCAAAGCACAAACAAAAACTGCATTACTCACTTCCTCCACAAACACCTGGCAGAGCTAGAGGACTGGTATAACAAATGGAAAATTTCCATTAATCCTGGTAAAACTGAAGCAGTCTTCTTCTCTCTCGGGAACAGCACTCGAAAACCACCGCCCATACACGTCCAGAACCACCCGGTTCCATGGTCAAGATCAGTTAATTATTTAGGTGTTACATTGGACGAGCACCTCTCTTTTAAAGATCATATAACTAAAATTAATAATAAATTCCGAGCTTTAGCTTGTCTTTATTACCCCTACTTCACTCGGAATTCTCCGTTGTCAATTAAAAAATAGGTTGCTTATCTATACTTCCATACTCAGACCAGTACTCCTTTACGCTTCACCCGTCTGGGGCATGCTACCAAATCTAACATCGACAGATTAGAATTCTCTCAAAATATCATGATTAGAAAACTAACAAACTCCCCATGGTTTGTGAGAAACGAGGATCTTAGATTCGCGTTAAATCTCACAACCGTGCGGGAAACCATCAAGAAAATTGCAACTAAATTTTTTACTAACTTAGAGCAAATAGACAATAGAACTTTAAGAAAAAATTGAAATTTATACTCCTGATCCTAATTTTAACAGACCCCGTAATATTTTACTCTAACATTAATTCTAACAGGGAGACTCGTCTCCACACCGATCTCAAACTAACTTTTTCCTAACCGACTCCACCCCTTCTCAGTAGCTGCCTCCCCATTGGTCGAGCGTAAGTTACACAAAGATCTCTTAAATCCGACCGCTCTTGCGGCCATATCCACCGAAGCGGACGACGAAAGGAAGGAAAGGAACCGGTTCGCCGGCCTCTCCCTCCCTAGCCGCCCAGCATTTCTGATTTATTGCCACCGACCCCCTCTTCGGAGGACGAGTCGAAAGGCGCT